>CANXYC011195922.1:0-11949 GCA_948193065.1 Aleurites moluccanus
TATTTTTTTTTTCAATTTTAAACTGAATCAAACTTATATATATATATATATATATATAAGTTTGATTCAGTTTAAAATTGAAAAAAAAAATATTCAAATTATAAATTAAATCGAATTTTCAATTTATTATATTTTTTAAGTCAAATTAAATTAAATAAATTATGAAATTATCGATTTAAATTTGATTTAATAGATTCGATGGATTTGGTTTCTCCCTCTACTATTTAGTAGGGGCAAACTTGATAATTTAGTGGGTAATATGACCTTTTCATGGGCCAGTAGTGCAATTGCCCTATTGCCCTATGTTAGATCTGCCTCTAACTAATGATTATCTGCTACTATAAATTGCTAAACCAAACAACCATTAATTATGAGAAAAATGTCATCCTAATTCTTCAAAACTAAAATTTGGTGATCCAACCGCCAAAAGTCTCTTGCGTAGTGGAAGAATCAGAAGTGCTAAGATTGAACAACTCATTTATAAAGTGAGATGTGTTACTCATTCCCATAGCCTTGCAGAGTTTGTTGCTCACTGATCTCTATAGTCCCACCAACCTACGTTGCTCATTCTCCATTTCCATTATTGTTTTCCGTCGTCAGGCTTAATATGGATTAGCCAAAACCTCTAATATTAACTTGAATATAATTATTGTCAAAAAAAAAAATATAATTATATTAATTTTAGGTTTATAGAAAAATATATGAATATGGATAAAATCAGAAAATTATATACATAAGCTAAAATTAATAGGAGAAAAATAAAAGATCAATTTTTTAAACATTTCTAATAATTTTTGTTTGAAAAATTAATAATAATTAATTATATTGTTTCATTAATATATATTTTTAATTAATAAATTTTTTATTGATATTCCATATTTATTGGACGAGAATTAAGTAAATATTTTTAATATTTAAAATTATTTATAAAATTTAATTTTAGAGGTAAATTAAAAATTTAAAAGGATTAATTAAAAAATTAAGCTAATAATATATAAATATAAGGATAACATATGCATTTTCAAGTGGATTGGATAGTCAAGGTTCCTACTTATTCCATGATTACATTCCTGATATGAAATATAGGTAAGAGTGTATATAAGAATAAAAATATTAAAATTAGTATTAAAATGTTATTTTTTTTAATTTTATTTATTGGGTACAATTGGAATAATTTGTTGAAATTAAGGCCGAATCGATCAATTTTTATAAATTTTGATGTAATCGAAAATATGTGCAAAAAGTTTTTTTTTTCTTTTGGTTATTTTAGCCTTTTTTTAGATGGGAGTAATGGATTTTATTCATGTTTAATAAAATACAACTTGCTATATCAAAGTATGTTGATTCTAATAGTAAGAAGCTTGCTTCTTTTGAGTAAAATATTAGTTCAAATTTTATAAATGGAGAAAATAAGTGTTGAACAATTTTATCTCTTCTTAAATTTTACCCGACTCGAATTCAATATTAAATAATTTCAATGAAAAAAAATACAACTTGATATGTAAATAAAAATGATCATAAACTTAAGGATCAAGTACTATAAAATCATAACTTAACTTCATTTGCAATATTCATGGAGCATTGTAACTAGTAACTTAGCAAGAAATGTTTTATATATATATCACACTTTCTCAGCATATCTCCATACAATAAAACTTTATTATAGAAAATAAAATCAAATTTAAAACAAAAATAAACCAACCAATTTATGAAAGGAGAAGAAACAAAACTACAATAATCTTTTATAACACAAAAATAAAAAAAAAAAAAGTTAATAACTCAATCTGAATTTTGGATATATAAGTCATAAATACTTAGTCCCATCGAATAATTGATATCCAACTAGTCTCCATGTTTAAGATTTCATGTATCAAGACGCTAAAAGGTATTAAATCCTTTTAAAAGGACAAATACTTTAATGAAAAAAGACATAAAAATTCCCATTAAATATTGAAAACAATGGAAGAAAAAAAAACAGTAATAACAAATATATAAAATAATTATGAATTTATTAAAATAACTAAACAAACAAAGGGAAAATAGTTATAAGAACCATCGTTGGTCGACAAATATGACCAACGATGGTCCAAATGATTGGGACTAAAGAAGACTAAAAAGAGGAAAAATTGAAACAGATCGAGCCGGCTCGTCGTGGAGTTTTGTTTGGTCTCCCTCCATGAACTTATTTTTCTCGTCTAGAGTTTTGAGTGGGATTGTTTTTGTTTTTTATTTTGTTGTTGGACAGATGAGTTTGGATGGAGGTAAGAGAAGAGTTGGGTGAAAAAGAAAAAGAATAGGAGTATTTCGATCTTTTTATTTATTATTAATGGTAAAGTGTACGAAATGATTGATTAATATATTATGCAATTCATCAGAGAGAAATTAATGTATTTTTAAAAGGTTAAGAGTCTTAATATATTTAATATTTTTTAAGAGAAAATAATAATCAGTCTATTAAAAAATAATATACATACATTGCAAAAATAGACATAAATATAAAAATATTAATAATATTAAAATTTTTGATAAAAAAATAAAATGCTAAAAGATTTTTATGATTAAAGATAAATAAACATATTAAATCTAGATATTTATTCTATTCTTTTGTCTAAATTCATTAATATTCTAGTCAAAATAAAATAATAATTTATATTTTAACTCAAATTAAATATAATAAATAAATACTTTAAAAGTAAATAAATTATGAGAGAAGTATTACTATTTAGGGTATTTATATTGATTTATATTCTTAAAATATATATCACATAATTATTTTATTATATTTTTTTCTATTATATTTTTCTCCACGATAAATTATATTTTAAAAGATATAATAACATGAGTCCATATAATTTTTTTTTATTTATTTTTCAAGGCCATAAAAGACTCACAAAATTTAATTTTTTAATTTTTAATTTTTAATTTTATATTTTATTATACAATATAATATATATTACTCGATAAATCATTACACTCTCAAGATTATAAGAGTCTAAAGAGTGATGTAATGAAAAGTTATTGTACTCTCTATACTCGTTGGAGATGTTGTTAGCGGTGCAAATTTGATAATTTTAGTGGGAATTTCCATGGGCCAGTGGTGCAATTGCCCTATTACCCTATGTTAGATCCGCCTTTGACTAATGATTATCTGCTACTAAACCAAACAAACAAAAATTATGAGAAAAATGTCATCTTAATTCTTCAAAACTAAAATTTGGTGATCCAACCGCCAAAAGTCTCCTGTGCAGTGGAAGAATCAGAAGTGCCAAGACTGAACAACTCATTTATAAAGTGAGATGCTTTACTCATTCCCGTAGCTTTGAAGTGTTTGTTGCTCACTGAAAGAGGCTGATTGAAGGCAAGGCAATGGGGCACTTTAATTTTTAAAATTTTTTAATGTAAAATTACTATTTAATCCCTATAATTTGCAAAATTAATAAAATAATCCTTTTATTTTGAAAAATTATTTTTTTAATCTATAATAAAATATTATTTAATTATATATTACTTATTTTTTTTTTATCCTTTTATTTTTAAAATTTTTAAGATAAATTACTATTTAATCCTGAAATTTATTAAAATTAATAAAATAATCATTTTATTTTGAAAAAATAATTTTTTAATCTCTAATTTATAGCATTACTTCCTAAAATTTTTACGTCCTTCCCAAAAATCATATGTCCGTCCCTGCTGATCTCTATAGTCCCACCAAGCTATGTTGCTCATTCTCCATAACCTAGTATTGTTATTTGTTGTCAGGCTGAGTAGGGATTAGCCAAAACCTCTAATATTAACTTGAATATAATTATTATTAAAAAAATAAAGGTTTATAGAAAAGTATATGCAACATGGACAAAAATCATAAAATTTTATATAAACGGCTAAAATTAATAGGGAAAAAATAAAAAAAATCAATTTTTTTAATTTCTAATATTTTTGTTCGAAAAATTAATAATAACTAATTATATTATTTCATTAAAATATATTTTTAATCGAATAATTTTTTTTATTGATATTGCATATTTATTGGATGGGGATTAAGTAAATATTTGTAAAATTCGAAATTATTTATAAAAATTTAATTTTAGGGTTCAATTAAAAATTTAAAAGGACTAATTAAAAAATTAGGCTAATAATATATAAATATAAAGATAACATATACATTTTTAAGTGGAATGGATGGTCAAGATTCCTACTTATTCCATGATTACATTCCTGATATGAAATATAGGTAAGAGTGGATAAAAGAAAAAAAAAATTAGTATTAAAATATTATTCTTTTTTTATTTTTATATATTGGGTACAATTGGAATAATTTGTTGGATTTAAGGCAGAATCTATCAATTTTTATAAATTTGGATGTAATTGAAAAATGCGCAATTTTTTTTTTTTTTTTTGTTATTTTAGCTTTTTTTAGATAGGAATAATGAATTTTATTCATGTTTAATAAAATATAACTTAATATATCAATATATATTAGTTTGAATAGTAAGGAGTTCATTTTCTTAAATAAAATATCGGTTTGAATCTTGTAAATGGTGAAAATAAGTATTAAAAAATTTTATCTGAATTTCAGAAGACTCGAATTCGATAACAAATAATTTAAAAAAAAAATACTTCATATATAAATAAAAATATCATAGACCGACCGATCAAGTAGTATAAAATCATAACTTAATTTCATTGGCAACAATATCCTTTGAAATTTGCAATATTCATGAAGCATTGTAACTAGTAATTTAGCAAGAAATGTTATATATATAAAATCACACTTGTATACAATAAAGCTTTAGTGTGAAAAATAAAATCAAATTTAAAACAAAAATAAATCAACCAATTTATGAAAGGAGAAGAAACAAAAAAAAAAAGCTTAATCAGAATTTTGGATATATAGGTCATAAATACTTAGTCCAATCGTATAATTGATATCCAACTAATCTCCATGCTTAAGATTTCATGTATCAAGACCCTAAAAGGCATTAAATCCTTTTAAAAGGACAAATACTTTAATGAAAAAAGACATAAAAATTCCCATTAAATATTGAAAACAATGGAAGAAAAAAAAAACAGTAATAACAAATATATAAAATAATTATGAATTTATTAAAATAACTAAACAAACAAAGGGAAAAAAGTTATAAGAACCATCGTCGACAAAAATGACCAACGATGGTCCAAATGATTGAGACTTAAGAAGACTAAGTAGGAGAAAAGAGGGGAAATTGAGACAAATCAAAAGCCGGCTCGTCGTAGACTTTTTGCTTCAAAGATCCATTTGAAATTATTTACAATAAGTTATTATTTAGTTCCAATAATATATAAAAATATATTAATTAGAATTTATATTTTTAAAAGTAATTAAATGATCCTTTATACTTCATTTATTTAAATATATTAGTTTTTCTATTGGATTGTGATATAATGTCTATTTAATTTTGGTTTTTTAAAAAATTAGCAATTAATTATTACATATATGATTATTAACACATTATATATGGCAAAAAAATAATTAAAAATCATTAATTATATTTTCGATTATTAACTTTTAAACTTTATAAATAAAAGCTAGATTTTTTTTATCCACAACTAAAATTTATAATTTTTGAACTTAAAAGCTAATTCTTGTAAAAAAATAAATTAAATTTTAAAATAATTATGAAAATATTAATTATTAATAACTATGAAAATTAAATATTTTAATATCTATATACATTCACATAAATAAATATAAATTAAATTAACATGTGTAATTATTTTCATTAATATATTTTATGTGTAATATTATAATTATTAATTATATGTAATCAAAATTTATAATAATATATAAAATGATTATTTTAATTTATCATTTTCATTCTAACTCGAATTTTAACCACTTAATTATTAAACATTCTATAATTATTTGGTTATTAAACTAAACAAGTACACAATTTTTTTTTTTTTTTTTTTAACTTTTCCACAATCTTAGTTTATGGCAATTGGATCCCTCTTTATGTATATGATTTAGTGATGACAAACACAAGAAAATTTGCATGAATTAATGATAATAAATTGGCATTTGAAATCTATTCAAAAGAAAATTTTAATAAAAAACTAAATGTTTTGACATCCAATTAATTCATCAATTGTTAAATTAACTTTTAAAAATTGAAATCTTAACTACTGTATTTCACATATAAATACTATAAATCTTAGATAATACTTTACCAAAAATATATATAAAAATATCTTATTTTATCACTTGATCATATGGTTCTGTAAAAATATATCCATCCATTTGTTTGATCTAAATTCAATCCTCTTAAAAAGTAATTCATTGTGTATCATAATTAAATGTCTTTTTATGGAATACTATGAATTATCACTCAATTATTAAACATATACATCTTTAATAATTTTTTTATAATTATTAAAAATATAATTTATTTATTATATAATGAAAAATTTAGAAAAAAAATATAAATAATAAAATAACTAAGATTAAATTGAAAAAAGACATAGATGCAAATAAGCCTCTAAATTTTTTAATTTATGTAAAATAGGTTCAATTTGGATGAAAATTTAAAATTTCCATCTAAATTGAGTTTATTTAAGCCAAACTAAAAAATTTAGGAGCTTATTTGAATCATAAAAAAGAAAAAGGATCTAAGTAAACAAAATAATATAGTTTTTGGGTTTATTTATACCTTTTACCTGTATTAAAAAATACATTTTAATTGGAAAAATATAAATATAAAAGCATAAATCAAAAGGAAACAAGATTTGAATTTCTTCCAATATTCTCTAATAATATTGATAGATTATTAAAACTGATAATTTGCCGGGAAGCATATTTATATGGCGGCTATTAAGTCATATATTGACTTTCATGTTTTAAACAAGTCAAATTGTTTGATTATCAATAGTAAATTCAATACTAATATGAATATTGCAAATAATATAAGAGAAAAAAAAATTCATGTATAAGAGAATAACAAATTATTTATATGAAGAAAAATAATAAATCCCATCAAGAGAATAAAATACCCTGAAAGAAAACTAATGAGGACTAAAAATGACTCATCAAATACGAGTCATATTGGATAGGCTCAAGGTAGACCCAAATTCTCCAGACAACATGCCTCAAGATGTCTAGACTTCCAAACTCTAACAATCACTAACAACCAAGCCCAAAGCCTTAAAAAATTGGTCACCTCGCTCCTTATCTTCATAATCATTTAATCACCAGGCACCTTGCTCTAGTAGCACCTTGTGTCACCAATGAATGATCTTACATAGCTTATAAGGAAAGTAATATCAAACAACTTCTTACAAGCTTTTTTGACAGACAATCTCTACCACCTTCGAATAATTGGGATTCTATCACCTCATCACAATACTTCATAATCTCCAAAACAAGCATCATTATCATATCCATCCATAGTATAATGTAACTCTGACTTATCAATCACTTGTAGCCATACAACTCAATGGAAAATCCTTATAAATGCTCGATTGTCTCCAATCTAAAAAAAGAGGATTTTTCTGGGCAAGAAAGAACTCCTGGGACTCACAGTACCCAAGTAGGTCATAGAAAAGAATAAATTTTCATTCATCTACTAGAGTTGCCTTCTTTTTCTTTAGTTGGTCACTCTCTAGAGTCCATTGCCTAAAGACCTTCTTTCTTATTGGAAAGGTCACAGTGAGAGTCTCGTTAACCTTCTTACTCACACACTTAGTGAAGTAGTGGTACCATCTCCAAATCCACTTTTTTCAAGCCGTTAACTTCATATATACAATTATATTGACTTAAGCATCTTTATCCTGACACATCTTCTTAATGCTTTCTTTCTTCTCCATGTAGACTAATAAGATCCAACATTAACTCAGAAGTCCAACTATAATCCTTCCAACATTAGGGTCTAACACTTTTCAATTAGAAGCAGTACCAAAATTCATAATTAGGGGAGGCGGCGCAAAATATAAATGTAAAGGAAAAAATATAATTTGATAAAGAAGAATAAAAACTTTTTAAGTGTATACTTATATCATAAAAATATTTATATAAAAATTATAATGAAATATAAATATAATAAATTTAAATTTAAAAAATTTAGAAATGCTAAAAATATATATTATTAAAATGTATACAAAATATCTAGTTAAAAAGTGAGATTTTAAAATTTTTGGGGGTCAACATATATATTTATTGAAAAATACATAAAATCTATATGGGTAAAACGTAGATTTGAGGGGCTTAGGTTCCATGTACCACCCTTGCTTCCAATCCTTCCAACAACCAAGATCTAACAACTTCCAGTTCTCACATCAAGGTCCAACTCATTCTATCAATGTAAGATCCAACACCTTCTAGCAATGAGAGTATAACACTTTCAACACAATGCATCTATAGCCACAAGGATTTATACTACCTCTCACTCTTATAACAAGTTTACAGTTTGTCTTGGCCCATCGTTCTCTCTGCAGGTATGTCCAGTGCTTGCTAGAGCCCAAGTCTAAAGCCTAACACTCCTTTGATCCAGACCGATGGGAAGTTTTAGGGCACATGAAGCTTCCTAACCAACAAAGAGAGAAAAAACCCAATTAGGAACTAAAAATAATACTAATAATAATAAATCAACATAAAAAAAAATACAAATTAACAAATGTAGAGAGATTTATGTTCATTTAATAGAAAGTTTAGGAAAAAGAGAAAGAAATTACCATCATTAAAAAAACAGTGATGACTTAAAGAGAAAAATATAAAAGATAATCAAAAAGAAAAAGAAGAGAAAAGACAATCAAATTAATTTTAATGGGTAATTTATATACAAGGTCATAAACTTTTCGTTGTATTCTAATATAGTTATCACACTTTAATTTGTTCCAATAAGATCACTTTTAAAAATAAATATTTAGAATTTCCACCCCAAAACTTTTGGTGATTTTGATTTTTCTCCCCAAATTTTTTGGAAGATTAATTTATGAGCATAACTCATCTATTTTATGGATGAGATTTTTAAAGGAAATTCATTAGTCTTTGGAAGAATGTATGACAAAGTAAAATACTTTTTTGATCCGAGAAAGAAGAGACCACTCCCATATACTTTGAGAATATTCTTAAAGTTATGGAAAAATTAGAAATAGGGATGAATAACTTAGAGTAGATTCTCTTTTAGAAGATATTTAATATATAGAAGTATCTTAAGTAATAGAATTTTTAGAAGGACAATATCCTATATTTATAAAACAACTAATTTTAAGACATGATATTCTTTTGGTGGATTCTAATTGGAGTGATAATCATAAAAGAGATTTTTTTTTTTTTAATTTAAAAAATATTTCACTTTAGAAGAATTGACTTTTTTTTCTAGCTTATTATATTATATTTCTAGAATAAATAAATTATTGGTAAGTTAGTCCGCCTAGTAGAACCAATAGAATCCAACATAGAAATTTCAATTAATTTTTCATACAAATAGGAATTTGCAATCCTAAAATTCTAGGAGTCACCCACCTAAGAATTTATTTTGAAAAATGGGAGAACACGATGAAAAAGAAGAGAATGTCAATTTGAATCCTTTGGGATTGAATTCATTTGCAAACTTGTATAATAAAGTGAGCCAACTTCTTTAGCACGGATAACGATCACCATTAGAAATAAATGCTTTAGCAAATGAAATAAAAAAGTTGGTGAATGAAAGATTTGATGCAGTTGCACAAGAAAAGAGCTTTAAAAAAACCAACAAAATCTTCTAAACCCATCTTTGAAAAGGAGGTCCTAAAATTATGGAATAAAAAAAATGATTCTTTATATTTTAAATCTTAAAAAAGAGCTGCAAATCAAGAAAGTAAAATCTAGTCCGAGATCTTAGAAAGTCATTAGGGCTGGTAGAAAAGGCTCATTTTCACATAGATGATAAAAAATTTAATGAGCTACTTACTACAAAAAAGACTTTATACAAGCCTAATTGTTCCTATAGAACTATATCAAAATTTATGCCTAGAGATAACCTATTAAGGCTCGTATTTAGTCCGACAACTTTTCTTAATTTAAATTGTGAAAAGTATGCGTCTGAAATGATATATGAGTGTATCACCATGATTACATTTACAATCAAATCAGGTTAATAATTCACCTAAATCTACTTACAAATTATGTAAAGCCACCATAATTGAAAGATTGTTGAAAGAATGAGACTTGAAGAAATTAGTTCATTCATTCTAGCAGAGGTAGCATATGCAATTAAAACAAAAAAGATGGACTTGATAGACCATTCCTTAAAAAAATGTTCTATGCTTCATCCATATATTCATTGGCAATCATATAGAGGCATATTCTTAAGAATAGAATCAGAAATGGAGAAAGACAGTCTCAAGTTTATAGAGATAGGTCTGAAAGAAATTATAAAAATTGATAGAGACGATAATATTCTGTATAAATCACTTCCTAGTATTATGCTGGAATCCATAGAGTATTTTAAGGTTTGACTTAAGGATTATTCATGTCACATCAACAGCTTAATTATGGAATATGATGAGGATGAGAAAACTCATTATCTTTATCTGATATGGGATTTTTGTCCTATTATGGCAAAGCAATTTGTTGAATCTCAGAAAGTTAATAATGAAAACTTAAAAAATCATTTTAAAATATATGAAGAAAATAAGATTATTAGCAAAGCCCTTGAGGATTGAACATTAAAAAGCTAGTTAGAGAGGATAATTTATGCAAATAACTATGTTCTTCTCTAAGATAGTAAAATATTTATCATCATATTGTCCAATTATGTTCCTATCGTAAGAAGATTAGCGATACAGAACAAATGTGAAGAAGCAAAAAGATTATTTCTAAGGCTAGTTGATATGGATCCTAGTCTGGATTTTCAGTCTAAACCGTGAAGGTCTGAAAAAAAGTTGTTGATCACAAAGATAAGTGCCTTGCAGAGAGATGGCAAGGGAATACTAAGAGCTCAAAGAAAAATATGGAGATTCTTATCACCAACTCACAAATGGATTGATAATTGCATTATCCATGAAATCAACCTCAACTTAAATAATTGAGGAACTGCTTTTCTAAATATGTTGCAAATATTAAAGCATTATCTGATAAAGGTACTTTAAAATTTGTGGTGCTAAAGAAATAATGTATTTATAAGATAAGAATCCTTATATGTAAAGATAAGGTTAGCTAAACTATTATCCTTGTATATAACTGAAAAACAATATTAGAAGCTCCATGTCACACCCCAACTCCAGTGGTGCGACGGTCCTAGGGCAAGGGTAGGCTTAAGGCCACCATAAACCCGTAGAACTCACAGATCACAATTCTCATTAATGCCAAATAGATTATAACGTCGCCTTTTACCATAAAATTTCCATATTCATACATATAATCAAATGAAATCAAACACATCCTTCTATATCATTCCATATCTTTCTCTTATTCCTTAATGATCTAAAAAAGACATCTCTCATTAAAGAGGAACAAGAGTATCCAAAGGATAACATTCATATATCAAAATATTTTAGTATTCCTAAAAGACTAGCTACGGAGCTCTAGAATGTGCTCTAATACATATTATATCACAATACCATTAATAATTATACAAAATAGCTCAAAAGATAATTACAATGAAGCTTCTTGGAAAGAATAAATCAAGAAGCTTGATCTTCTCTGCTAGCTCCCTCACGAGCTAAACTATTACCTGAAATCCACAGAAGAGGAGTGAGCCTTCAACTCAGTAAGATATGAACATGTAATAGAAAGGAATGCATATATATATATATACTTATATCAATGTAAAATTTAGGGGAAACATTTATTTCAAGAACATAATCAAAATCAGAATATAGTTGAGTTTCAAGAAATCAAAAGTGCTCACAATCAAATAGCACTATCAAATATTATGGCAGAACTACAGAATGATCGATAGCCATGCTACCTCTCATAACAGAGCGCATCAGTAG
>CANXYC011195994.1:0-14836 GCA_948193065.1 Aleurites moluccanus
AACAGGAGTGAGCCTTCAACTCAGTAAGATATGAACATGCAATATGAAAGAAATACATATACATATGTATATATTAATCCAAAGGAAATATCGAATCCAAGAACATGGGTAAGAATCATCATATGGTTAGGCTTACAAGAAACAGAAGTGCTCACAATCGAATAACTCTATCAAATAACATGGTAGAACTACATAATGCATAAGTAGCCATGCTACATATCACAACAGAGTGCATCGTTAGTCCTTGCTACCTTATCGCAAACGCATGCTTGGCCAGGCAAACGCCTAGAGCTCGTGGTCCCCTCTAGGTAGAACACTGGTACAAAACCCTATCAGCTAGGTTCCCAAAGTGCACGATGGAACAATGAATTTACTCTGATTGGGAAGAGCGTTCTATCCATAGGGTCATATGGTTTCATCTTACAAGAAATATCTTGGTCACAAGACCATCAACATATATCATAATTTCAATCAAGTTTAACAAATAAGAATCATATGAACTTGATCCAAAAAGGTTGACCAAGTCACTTGCATTATATACATATATATGGTAATCACATGAAAAAGCGGTAAATTTCGATTTTAGGATATCATAAAATTATCATTTAGTAGTTTGATAATATAATATCAAGTATATGAAAATTTCATGGGTGAATAATAAGAATAAGCTTGATAAATTGACCTATGGAAAGAAGAATAAGTTGATGCTTTTAAGACCACCTGGAAAATATTTTCTTCCTATTGGTGAACATGAAAGAAAATTAGCATCTTGGTTGTGTTATTGTGCTAGATCTAGTAGACAGCCTACAAAATCATGGACTGAGGTTGTGAATCAAAATGCAACTTGTTTGTGGAATATGATTCAGGAAATGTATTCTTAAATTAATGTAATAATAATATTTTTCAATTTGAAATAATTTTCCTACTCTTATTAAATTTTGAAAAATATAATACAAATCATGATATATAATTATTTTCATTATACATTTTTATATATAATTTGATATAGGATTATTTAATGTTAATACTGAAAGTCCTGCAAAATGGAACTTACTTGAAATCTCTGGTAAAGTAAAGCCTGATACTCCTAATATACCTGAAATTAAGATGGACAAATTTCGTGTTTATTGTTTTTATACTATGAGAATTTTGTATCGGAAGTGGAAAAATTATCTTCATGTGCATTACTTAAAATATTCAATGGATGAGGAGCGGACACAACATGTTCCTAAAGGCTAAAACCTGAAGATTGGGAGAAAGTTAACAACTTTTGAAGAAGAAAACTTTTTGGTAATAGTTATAATTTTTTTAATTTTTTAAGTTCACTAAGATTGAAATATACAATAATATTCACTTGTTTTTTAGTATATTGTTTCCTATTATGTAGGCTCTAAGTGAAATAAATACAATTAATTGAGATATAAAAAAATTACTGCGTCTACTGGTGCAACTCCATTTGCACAAGTAGAATATAATATGGTAACTGTGTATTAATTCATTGAGTTAATTAGCCATCTATGACTTTTTATACTTTATTATTATGGATTTAATGTATAATTAATAATGATAGTAACGTTTATAAAATTACAGATGGATGAAGAGACAAGTGAATTGCCTATAGTTTTTGAAGTTTGTTTGTCTCAACATACTTTTCAGAATGAGGATGGTGAGCAAGCATGGCATGATGATGAATCTTGAAGGATTTATATATGTATCTCATTTCGTCCAAGAAGTTTTATTGTGTTTATGTATACATTTATTTCATAAATATGAATGTTTTATCTCTTAAAAGTGGATATGTAAACAATTGAAAATCAAGCATTATAAGAAAATGAGCCAGTTCCTAGTTCGGATGGAAGGTTTTTGTACTAAATCGGGTTATGTTCGTGGTAGAGAATTGGGACATAAAGCAACTACAAAAAGAATTCCTTTTACAACAAATACAAATGAAGTTATTGAATTGAAAATTGAGATTGAAAATTTAAAAAATGATTTGAAGGAACAAAATGAACGTCATTCACATATTCTCAAATTGAACATGGATTTGTTCATCAAATATGACAAAATGTTTGTGGAATTTAATAGTTTAAGAGATTCCAATGTAAGTACCATATTGAAAAATTTAATTGTACTTTATATATATTTATTATTTGTTTATGAATTTATAAGATAAATGTTAATATGTTTTTTATTTCTGTATTTAAGGCAAGGAATGAAGGGATTGAAGAAAATGAAGGAAATGAAGGAAGAAGTAATGAAAGAATTGATGGTTGATTTGAATTTTATTTGTTTCTTAGCTTTGACATAATAGATGGAACAAAGGCTCCCAATTATCTTACTATTGAGACTTGAAAATTTTTAAATTTTTTTATGATAATATTATTTCAAGGTACTTTAATAAATAAAAAATATTTTAATTTGTTTTGATGTAGTGAGAATATTAATGATTTAATTGTTTAATTATGTATAATTTAGAAAATACAAGTATAATTAGGACAATATTAAAAATTAAAATAATATTTGGGGTTGATGTCATCTCCTAATCTAAATAATTAGTGATAAAATTCGCTCTTACTAAAAAAGATAAGGACATGATATTGTCACCTATTCTTAATTTTTCAAAGACAATTTTTTGTTTCCTAATATTAATAGTTAGGGGACCAATGTCGTCTCTGTCACACCCTAACTCTAGTGGTGCGACGGTCTTAGGGCAAGGGTAGGCTTAAGGCGACCATAAATCCGCAGAACACTCATATCCTGGATCTCATACACGATACATATCCACATCATATATGTTTATCATTAAAATATTAATTTCTAGGATCCATGCAATCATCATTCATACATATACATTTATCATCATAAAATTTCCTCTTGTTCCTTACCGATCAAAAGATACATCCCACATCAATAAGGAATAAGGGCAGCCCAATTGTAACAATTTACACATCAAAATAATATCATCCTCAACATCTAACTACGGAACTCTAGAGTATACTTCTTATACATATAAAGTACTGAATATATATTTATATCAAAAGAATTACATAGAGTCTTCTTGGAGGAAGAGATCAAAAAGCTCTGTCTTCTGTATTAACTCCCTCACGAGCTACACTATCACCTGAAATCCACAGAAGAAGAGTGAGCCTACAACTCAGTAAGATATAAACATGCAATGCAAAGGTCAAGCCAAAGGAACATGGATATGAAAATACCATAGGCTAAGCTTACAAGAACATAAGTGCTTACAATCGAATAATACTGTCAAAACATATGATAAAACTGCAGAGTGCATCAGTAGCCTTACTACCTTATCACAACAGAGCACATCAGTAGCCTTACTACCTTATCGCAAAATATATGCTTGGCTAGGCATATGCCTAGAGTTCACGGTTCCCTCTAGGTAGAACACTGATAAAAACCCTATCAGTTAGGTTCCTACAGTGCACAATGGACCAATGAATTTACTCTCATTGGGAAGAGCGTTCTATACATAACAAGTCACGGGTTATATAGCTTGAATTTCACAAGAATCATATTGGTCACAAGATCATCAACATTTAAACATGAATTCATTTAAGTTAACAAATAGGTTTCATATGAGCTTGGTCCGAGGAAGGATGACAAAGTCATTTACAACATATAATGTAATTACATGGAACAAATTATTATTTGTTTGAGAACATCGTAGGGATTTCAATTAATAGATGCACAATGAATTATTTCGAAGTATGAGAATCATATAAGTAAAATATTAGAATAGGTTGAATCATTCAATTTCAAAGAAGCAATATGTATATGCAATGTTTATACTTACCTTTAAACAAATTTATCCTTGTATTTCCCCCAATGGCTTGTTCATTCAATAATCTCCTTTATTTTCTTGAGTCCTTCTTCTCCTATGATAATTTTCCCAAATACTCACAATTAAGGTTTCCTCAATTGATAATACACAATAAGTTTTCTTATAATTTTTAACCATCTTATAGGTTCTATTTTTGATTCCCAACATCAATTTAATTCATCTCTTAAAGAAAATCTGAAAATTAAAAACAAACTTACTGTTCATGTCACTATTCATTAAAGTTCATAAATTCTGGTATCTCCCACATTAAATATAATTAATAGTCTTAAATGCTCATAATAGGTTCTATATACTCATAATTACTATCCTAACTACCAGAAATTCTTAATCTAAAGAGAAAATGAAATTTGAAGAGAAATTACCTTATTTCTCCAAAACTGATTTCTTGAAAGATCTGATTTGAAAATGACAGTCGATGCCTCAGAATGAGATAATTTAGTAATTTAATGCATTAATTATGAGTATTAATGCATGAAAAAAATAAATGGAACAAATTTGAGAAAGATAGGAGAAGAAATGAAGAAGAAAGAAAGAAAAGAAAAGAAAAGAAGTTATCGTAAAAATGGCTACTAGATCCCTTGATAAATAGGCTATTGCCTCACTAATCCCTGCTTCGCCAAACTCGCCTCGCCAATGCCACTTCGCCAAAGCCACTTTGGCAATCCCACTTCGCCAATTCTCCACTTCTCCAATTGCCACCTCGGCAATCCCACTTCGCCAATTGCCACCTCAACAATCCCACTTCGCCAATTCTCCACTTCGCCAATTGCCACCTCGGCAATCCCACTTTGCCAATTTCTATTTTGGCAAACTGAAATCCTGTCTCGCCAGCCACCTTGCCAGCTCGCACTAAAATAGCTCGCGAGCGCGATAGAGAAGTCCAAATGCCCCGATTCTTTTCCCAGTTAAACTAGACACACATAGGGCTACTATTTCCATGATTACCCTTCCAGCTCGATCAGTCTCTCTTCATCTCGAAATCGAATCACCATCTCGCGTTACTCATTTATGACGAGCTGGAATACCTATTCGCTAACTCATACTAAACTAGCTCGCAAATGAGCTACAAACATCCAAACTCCTTGATTCTTTTTGTCATTTAAAATAGACACTCAGGGATCCAGCATAACCAAAATTCAAATCAAAAGAAGATCTACACGATTTATAGTGAATTTCTAAAATTCACCCTGACTTTACTCTCCAAATATCATCCAGACAGGTCTAGTTAATTTAAATCTCTCTTGAGATATACTAATCCAATTTCCTTTAAATTTTACAGTCAACAATATAACACATAAAGGGACATTTGTCTTTCTTACACTTTTGACTCATTCAGCCTCAAGCATTCCTAGAATAAATAAACATTGTCAGATTTCTGCATAAATGGTGAACCAGATAGGTTCTGGTCGAGGAGGCATATCTCCTTACACACACAAAATTTCACAAAACCATTTTACCAACTTAAAGATAAGATATAAATCTACAACTCTTATGTTCTACACTTTTCCAAATTATTCCTTTAAAATCATGAAAACTGCCTTACAAAATTCTTCCTGAATGCAGATTCTGAATTTCTCAAACATTAATCTATCCACAAACATTTCAACAAACATGCATAGAGTAATAAAAAAAAATATGATAGGTATTATATTCTTCCCCCCTTAAATAAATTTGTCCTCAATTTTTAAAGAACTTACCTTAATCTTGAAATAGATTTGGGTACTTGTCTTGCATGCTCTACTCACTTTCCTAAGTGTATTCTTCCATAGCTTGATTCCTCCATAGGACCTTAACCATTGATATATCTTTTTTTCTTAGCCTCTTGATCATTCGGTCCATAATGGCAATTGAAATTTCTTCATACGTCAAATTTGGTTGAAGATCTACAGCTGGAACTTGTAGCACATGAGAAGAGTCGGCGACATACTTCCAAAGCATCGATACGTGAAATACCGGGTGCACACTATCACTGCTAGGTGGCAAAGCTAACTTGTATGAAACCTCTCCAATCTTGCTCAGAATCTCAAAGGGTCCAATAAATCGTGGAGATAGCTTGCCTCTCTTGCCAAACCATAGAACTCCTTTCATTGGTGATATCTTTAAAAGCACTAAATCTCCAATGGAAAACTGAAGGTCTTTTCTCTTTGGATTGGCATAACTCTTTTGGTGGCTGAAAACTGTCTTTATTCTCTCTTGGATCAGTGGAATCTTTTCTAATGTATATCTTATCAATTCTGGTCCTTCGATATACTTCCCTCCAAGTTCATCCCAACACAAGGGAGATCTGTATTTCCTGCCATACAAAGCTTCATAAGGAGCCATCTGGATCATGGAATGGTAGCTGTTGTTGTAAGAAAATTCTATCAATGGCAAATGAGTATCCCAATTTCCTTCAAAGTCTAGAATGCACATCCTCAGCATGTCTTCTAGAGTCTGGATGGTCCTCTATGATTGCCCATCTGTTTGCGGATGAAAAGCCGTGCTGAAATCAAGCTGTGTACCCAAGCACTCTTGAAATTTCTGCCAAAATCTCGAGGTGAACTGAGTACCTCTATTTGAGATGATCAAAACTGGAACTTCATAAAGTTTGACAATCTCATCGACATAAATCTGAGTATACTGAGAAGCCGTCTAAGTAGTCTTGACTGCCAAGAAGTGTGCTGACTTGGTTAATCTATCAATAATGACCCATACTGAATCATGCCCTCTTGAAGTCATTGGCAATCCAACCAAAAAATCCATAGTCACCCTCTTCCATTTTCATTCTGGCAAAGACAACTCTTGAAGTAGTCCCAATGGCTTCTAATGCTCGAACTTGACTTGTTGACAAGTTAGACATTTAGCTACATATTCTGCGATATCTATTTTCATTCCACTCCACCAGTAGGAATCCTTAATGTCATGATACATCTGCGTTGCACCAGGATGCACATTATACTTGGCATGATGTGTATCCTAAAGCATCATTTCCCTCAAACCATCAACTGCTAGAACGCAAATTCTGCTACTAGGTCTTAACATGCCATTAGTCACAACAAATCCCGGAGCTCTTTCTGATCCCACATTGTTCTTTAGCTTCACCAATTGAGGATCCTTGTCTTAAGCTTCTTTGATCTGATCAATGAGAGCCGATTTGACTTGGAAATATGCTAAAATAGGTTGGATCACCCCAACTTTAATGGTAGGACTGTCCTAGGGCAAGGATAGGCTTAAGGCCACCATAAATTCATAGAACACTCATATCCTGGATCTCATACACGATACATATCCACATCATATATGGTTATCATTAAAATATTCATTTCTAGGATCCATGCAATCATCATTCATACATATACATTTATCATCATAAAATTTCCTCTTGTTCCTTACCGATCAAAAGATACATCCCACATCAATAAGGAACAAGGGCAGCCCAATTGTAACAATTTAGACATCAAAATAATATCATCCTCAACATCTAACTACGGAGCTCTAGAGTATACTTCTTATACATATAAAGTACTGAATATATATTTATATCAAAAGAATTACATAGAGTCTTCTTGGAGGAAGAGATCAAAAAGCTCTGTCTTCTGTATTAGCTCCCTCATGCGATACACTATCACCTGAAATCCACAGAAGAGGAGTGAGCCTATAACTAAGTAAGATATAAACATGCAATGCAAAGGTCAAGCCAAAGGAACATGGATATGGGAATACCATAGGTTAAGCTTACAAGAACATAAGTGCTCAAAATCGAATAATACTTTAAAAACATATGATAAAACTGCAGAGTGCATCAGTAGCCTTGCTACCTTATCACAACAGAGCGCATCAGTAGACTTGCTACCTTATCGCAAAACATATGCTTGGCCAGGCATATGCCTAGAGCTCACGGTTCCCTCTAGGTATAACACTGATAAAAACCCTATCAGTTAGGTTCCTACAGTGCACAATGGACCAATGAATTTACTCTCATTGGGAAGAGCGTTCTATACATAACATGTCATGGGTCATATAGCTTGAATTTCACAAGAATCATATTGGTCACAAGACCATCAACATTTAAACATGAATTCATTTAAGTTAACAAATAGGTTTCATATGAGCTTGGTCCGAGGAAGAATGACCAAGTTATTTACAACATATAATGTAATTATATGGAACAAATTATTATTTGTTTGAGAACATCGCAGGGATTTCAATTAATAGATGCACAATGAATTATTTCGAAGTATGAGAATCATATAAGTAAAATATTAGAATAGGTTGAATCATTAAATTTCAAAGAAGCAATATGTATATGCAATGTTTATACTTACCTCTAAATAAATTTATCCTTGTATTTCCCCCAATAGCTTGTTCATTCAATAATCTCCTTTATTTTCTTGAGTCCTCTTCTCCTATGATAATTTCCCCAAATACTCACAATTAGGATTTCCTCAATTAATAATACACAATAAGTTTTCTTATAATTTTTAACCATCATATAGGTTCTATTTTTGATTCCCAACATCAATTTAATTCATCTCTTAAAGAAAATCTGAAAATTAAAAACGAACTTACTGTTCACGTCACTATTCATAAAAGTTTATAAATTCTGGTATCTCCCACATTAAATACAATTAATAGCCTTAAATGCTCATAATAGGTTCTATATACTCATAATTACTATCCTAACTACCTGAAATTCTTAATCTAAAGAGAAAATGAAGTTCGAAGAGAAATTATCTTATTTCTCCAAAACTGATTTCTTGAAAGATTTTATTTGAAAATGATAGTCGATGCCTTAGAATGAGATAATTTGCTGATTTAATACATTAATTTTGAGTATTAATGCATTAAAAAAATAAATGGAACAAATTTGAGAAAGATAGGAGAAGAAATGAAGAAGAAAGAAAGAAAAGAAGAGAAGTTATCATAAAAATGGCTACTAGATCCCTTGATAAATAGGCTACTGCCTCACTAATCCCCGCTTCGCCAAACTCGCCTTGCCAATGCCACTCTGGCAATGCCACTTCGCCAAAGCCACTTTGGCAATCCCACTTCGCGAATTGCCACCTCAGCATTCCCATTTCACCAATTCTACACTTTTCCAATTGCCAGCTTGGCAATCCCACTTCGCCAATTCTCCATTTCGCCAATTGCCACCTTAGCAATCCCAATTCACCAATTGCCACCTCGGCAATCCCAATTCGCCAATTGCCACCTCGGCAATCCCACTTCGCCAATTTCCATTTTGGCGAACTGGAATCCTGTCTCGCCAGCCACCTCGCCAGCTTGCACTAAAATAGCTCGCGAGCGAGATAGAGAAGTCCAAATGCCCCGATTCTTTTCCCAATTAAACTGGACACACATAGGGCTACAATTTCCATTATTACCCTTCCATCTCGATCAGTCTCTCTCCATCTAGAAATTGAGAAACCATCTCGCGTTACTCATTTTTGCTGAGCTGGAAAACCTATTCGCTAACTCATACTAAACAAGCTCGCAAATGAGCTACAAACATCCAAACTCCTTGATTCTTTTTGTCACTTAAAATAGACACTCAGGGATCCAACATAACTAAAATTCAAATCAAAAGGAGATCTACACGATTTATGATGAATTTCTAAAATTCACCCTAACTTCACTCTCTAAATATCATGCAGACAGGTCTTGTTAATTTAAATCTCTCCTGAGCTATACTAATCTAATTTCCTTGAAATTTTACAGCCAACAATATAACATATAAAGGGACATTTGTCCTGCTTACACTTTTGACTCATTCAGCCTCAAGTATTCCCAAAATAAATAAACATTCTCAGATTTCTGCGAAAATAGTAAACCAGACCGGTTTTGGTTGAGGAGGCATATCTCCTTACACATACAAAATTTCACAAAACCATTTTACAAACTTAAAGATAAGATATAAATCTACAACTCTTATGTTCTATACTTTTCCAAATTATTCCTTTAAAATCATGAAAACTTCCTTACAAAATCCTTTATGAATGCAGATTCTGAATTTCTCAAACATTAATCTATCCACAAACATTTTAACAAACATGCATAGAATAATAAAAAAAAATATGACAGGTATTAAAGTCTCCAATAAAAAAAATTTCAGAGGACAATAATTATTCCCCAATATAAAATATTTGAGGACAACGATAGTTTCTAATAAAAGATCTTAGGGGATAAAAGTCATCTCCAATAAAATACCTTAACAGACAAAAGCTGTCTCTAAAAACATACCTTACAGGACAAAAGTTGTCTCTGAAAAAATAATTTTGGGGACAAAAGTCATCTCCAATAAAATACCTTAGGAGACAAAAGCTGCCTCCAAAAAAATACTTTAGGAGACAAAAGTCGTGTCACATCCCCCATTTCAGGAGATATGACGGTCCTAGAGTATAGTAAAGCGTAAGGCACTCTAAACCCGTATAACCCATATATACGAATTTTATGGAAAAATAACAAGATTTTCTTTATATTTTCTACTATATATCTGGACCTACATGTCCCTCCCTCCAATATATATATCAAATCCGCAGAAAACAACACTCCCAAAGGTTCTCCTTATACCCTCTACTCCATTTTAACAATTCAATATACAAAGTACTTCAATAATTATCAACACAATACTCACATTTCATATAGGTAAATTAAGTTAAGTTCTCACATTTTAGTATACTGGAATTAATTATGTAGCTATTACTTTCCATTATATATGCAACTAAGATTCTTAATACAAAAACCATGGAGCTTATACTGAACTCAATACTAAAAGCTGAGACAATACATAGATAAATGTGGTTTGCAGCAGATGAAGACTGTATCTGAAACTGCGTTTATCTATCGATTTCTTGAAAAGAAAAACAACCACTAAAAGAAGTGAGACAAGTTTAGTGAATAATATATATATATATAACCTTACTTGTGAGTCTTGGTTCTCACAAGGAAGGTTTAAGAATAACAATGTAACAATAAAATTGGTTGTCACAAAAGAATGTAATAATGTAAATTAGCCATTGGAGTTAGGCACAATAAACATATCAATATGATAGGTGATTCGTTCAAAATGAATATAATGAATAAATAATCAAATTGGGGAATATTAAACACAAGTTTCAAGGTTATACGATATCAATGAATCAATGTATCAATGTAGCAAATATTAATGAATTAGTGTTTTAATAATTGTTAATAATAACTACTGATAAATCTGGCAGAGGCTACAGTCCGGTAGCTTGCCTGTCAATAAAGTCGTACGATTGATTAGATCGCATGGCTAGGACCTTACCCCTCCCCTAGCTGGGGATGACAATGTAATCTTGTGCAGAAGTCCGATGATGTTATATCTACTCCATCGGATGAGTGGTTCCATTATTGCTAACATTTGAATTTCATATACAATGAATAATGTTTAACAATTGAATTCAATGGTTTATTCAACAATACTATCATAAACAATAAGTTTCAATATCCAAAACAAAAGGTTTGATACTCATTTAGGAGTAACAATGAACAATGTACAACTAGGATTGTGTCTCTCAGCACAAATCCTAACCCGAGTCAGCCTTATTCAGTGATTTATATTTCTCAACACAGTAAGAATTTGACAAAATTTACTCAAAGAAAAATAATTTAAATATGTAAATATACAACTTTTATGTTTTAAGAATTTTCAAATTCCAAATCTAAGGGTACGAAACTCAGCCCTAAGATTCTGTCAAGTCACAGAAAATCTAGAATTTTCAAGAATTAGCTTCTAATTTAACTTTCTTTCACCAATTAACCCTCTAAATTATCAATTAAACTCATTAAATTGAATTATGGAGCTAGATGAGAACATTACTTCTTAAAGTCCTTTGAAGAATTTTCTTTAACTATCTATAAATTTGATGAAGAAAAGGGGTTTTGGAGATGATGGTTTAAAAATTGATGAAGATGGAGATGTGATTTTGAGTAAGGAATAATTTGAGCAAAATTTTGAAGAATCTTTTATGGTGAAATTTTGGCCAAGAGAAGAGGAAGAAAAGATGATAATAATTTTTCTTCTAATTATGTTTATTTATAACAATTACTATCAAATTAGAATTTTTAGGAAAAGAGAATTTAAGAAAAAGAAAAAAAAATGAATTTAACCTATTTTATGTCTAAATTAATTTAGATAAAATTAAACAAATTAATTTTAGTGGAGAGAACTCCACTTAGCTGCCACCTTGCTCCATTTATTTATTTCTTAATTAATGGTCAAAGTTTGACTCCATCTTTCACAAATTATAGAATTGTCATTTTCTTCTTCTCATTTTTCTATCTCTTTTACATCTTTACTTAAGTACATAGAGTTTATCACTTTCACTCAATTCTATTTTTAATTTATCTATTATTCATCCGATTTTAAGTGTGCGAAGAAAAATTAGATAAAAAAATGCTTTAGAATTTATTAAAAATCTAATACCAAAAAGTGTTCAAACTTAGATTTTTCTTTTAAGTTTTTTAATTGATTTAACTAATTAGTACTCTTTCTAATTCCATTTAATCATCTAATTATTTTCTCAAGCTGCCAAGCTACCCAACTTAGGATATCTGTAATTAATTCTAAGCAATGCACCTTCTAGAATTTATGAAAAATCGTCTACCGATACTCGCTTCATATAACTAGGTTTTAATCGTTTTAAATTTTCAATTAGGGTTATTACAAGTCATCTCTAAAAAATACTTTAGGAGACAAAAGTTATCCCCAATAAAAACTTTTTAGGAATAACATATCATCCCCAAAAATGGGGACGACTTTCACTCAATGAACTCCTTAATGATTCGGTGATAGAAGCAAAAGGGACGATATATGAGTATGATAAAATCGACTCCAATATATTTAAGGATGATTTTTTAGATATAGGAGATAATTTTTGTCGTCCCTTAAAATATTAAATTTTGTAGAGTTGGCTGGTGAATTATTAAGATATGATGTCCAATTTAGCCCAAAAAATTTTGTTTGCCGAAATTAAATTGTTATTTTTCTTTTGTGGTCACTTTAGGCAAGCTTTATCTAAATAATATTTTAATCCTGATCAATTAGAGAACAGGGGGTAGGGTGGGGTGGGGAGACACTAAACAGTCTTGAAAACAAATGAAAGAGTAAATAACACAACTATATGCCAAACTTGCAAAACAACAAAACATCCCCAATCTCAATGAAATTTCTCATCAAAAATAAAATCGAGAGTATTTTACTAAAAGTTCTCCAACTGATTGTAAGATCTATATAAATGGATTTCAATTGTGGCTGATTGCCATGAAGAGACCAATTATTATATGGTTTATTGCTATTTAGTCATTAAAATTTAATAAAATTAATGAAGTAATTACATTATTTTAAAAAAATAACTATTTAATTTTTATTTTGATTCTGTCATAAAAAATGTCATTTCTTCAATTTTTACATTCAATGCCTATAAAAAAACTAAAATGCCTATTATTTTCCCTTAAATTTTCCGGTTTCTACCATAAAACAAGCAATTAAGCTTACCAATTCCTTGCTCTCATAGTAATCATACAATGCCCACTAATACTTGGACTGATTTAACCCAAACCAATCACCAAATTCTCATCTAAGCTCAAATGCCCTGCAATATAACAATAATAATTATAATAATAATAATAATATTATTATTAATAATAAATCCATCAAAATCCCAAATTTTCCATTGGCCAACTCTTAATCAAACTCATTCCCCATTTTTGAAAACTAAAACAACATAAAAATTAATTCCATTTACAATTTAGCAAACTTTCCTCTGATGTTCCTATTTCAACAAACCAAACAAATTTATTGGAATTGTCTATTGCTTATGGCCCAATTTTCACAATCATGGGAGGGGAGTTGATGGGTCCTTGTTGATTGACATTGTTAGGGGAAAATTAGAAGAAAAATGGAAAAAAAAATGAAGGAAAATGAAAGGCAATAAAGCGAGAAAAAATCTAGAAGTTGAAAATAAGAGCATTTTGAAAATAAATTTTCTTTTCTTTTTTTAACTTTTTAACGAAAAACTGAAAAAATGGACAAAAATACTATTTACTATGATAAAATCAAAATACATAAACTAAATAGTAAGTTTTCAAAATAAAGGAATTACTTCAATACTTGGCCAAATCTCATAGAATAAAAAATACCTAACTCATGATTATACGTACACATAATTGCATATTTATTAATAACTTATTCATGTTTCTTTATTTTTTAAATATATGATACTAATTTCATTTAAGACTGTGATATTATCATTTCTGTTAGAGATATGAGTCATCCATCTGTTACATAAAGATAAGATAAGGATGAGAAGTTATGTTAGAGATATGAGTCATCCATCCGTTACATGAAGATAAGATAAGGATGAGAAGTTTCTTTTGTAATCTAAAATAGGAAGTTATCATGTTGTTATCTTTATCATTTTGTTAGAACTATATAGGTTGTTAATTTTATCACTTTGTTATTCTAAAACTGTATATATACATTACTGTACGTGTAAAAGAATTAATTAAAGAATCTTATTAAAAAAGGCTATCTATTCCTAAAACTAGAAAACTCTATTCTCTTTTATGGTATCAGAGCTTTCCTCAAGTGAGTTTTTTTTTTCTCTTCTTTCTTTCTTTGCGTATCAATGACTACTTTCTCACCAACTAGTAGTACAGCTTCAAATATTGTGTCTACAACCCAACAGATCTCAAATGTGATCTCCATTAATTCCGCTGCTCAGCTACCTATTAAGTTAACCTCCAACAATTATGTTTCATAGAGGGCACAATTTCAATCACTGTTGACAGGTTACAAGCTTATTGGTTTCATTGATGGTTCTAATGCTCCACCAGCACGTGAGGTAACAAATGACAAAGGAGAAACCACTTCTAATCCTAATTTTGAGATTTGGAAACAACAAGACCAGCTGTTGCTTCATGCAATTATCTCCTCAGCTTCTGAAACTATTGTTCCTCTTTTGGCAT
>CANXYC011196224.1:0-11298 GCA_948193065.1 Aleurites moluccanus
AAATTCAAGTAAGGTTTGATTTCGAGACTCATCTTCTTCATAAAAAGAGATGTATTGCCTAGCTTCAATTCTTGGTACACTTTTATGAAAGGGCAAAATCAAAGCATTCTTTATATGTTTTGCAAGATGATGAGGAGTTGATGAATTCATAGCCAGTGACTCCAAATGTGGCCTTGTAAAAGCAAGGGCTTCATCTAGAATATCTTCTCCATGCACACTCAAAAAACTTGCTTCATACAAACCAAGAATTCCCTTCACATCCTTGATGATAGCTTTCTTGAATTTTCCATCATTATCCTTGAATTTCTTGAACACATCTAATGGTGACAAGTAATTTAATTTTCAAAATTTCATATAATAATATTATATATAATTATTAAACATGAAAAAGGTAAATATAAAAGACACACAAAAACTATTTTCTTTTTCTAATTTTTATTTTAAAATATTAAATAATAACTAACAACTTTTAAAAATGTATATTATCGGTAAATACTTAAATATATTATTTAGATGATAACATGATTTTTTTAATTATATATATATATATATATATATATATATATATATTCAGCAATTTTAAGACTTGTTTGATTCACCTTGCAATTGGAATCCAATGAATAAATAGATGTCTAAAATTTTGAAATTATTTTAAGTATATTAGATAGAATTTATTAATTAAAATAATAATTATACTTAAAAATATATATTACTCCATATCAATAGAACCTATAATTATTCAAATATAAAATGATAAAAAAAATTAAATTATTTGTTAATCACAGAGAAAAATTGAATCCTAGTCTAAAAATTGCATTCCATTCCAAATCTCTGTGTAAACCAAACTTGCTCGAGGTTTAGCATATGATTTTATTGACTTTTTTTTTTCTTATCATATAAAAGGTATTTACCACAAGATATTTTATATCCATATTGTCTCAGAACTCCAAAAAGAAGTACTAAATTATAGAGATCATAGTTATTATCATCAAGGAGCTCGGAGAGAACATCAAAAATATGATTTAACTGCTCTTCAATCTCCACTTCAAAATGATAGGACACACCAAGACGGCATAAAGAGTTGATGAATTCAATATTTTGAATTGTATTTCTTGCAGAAACCATTAACATGTACCTTACATTTCCTTTAAGCAACTCTACCTTTCTAGTGCACGATTCGTATTCCTGTTCATGTAGTAAATTCAATTTTTCATTATGAAAGAAACAAACAAAACACTGAAATTAACATATAACCTAAATTATATTTAAAACTACAATGAAAAAAAAAAACAGGTTTGAAATAGAGTTGAAAATTCATGCAATATTTTTAGATTTATATAACACTACCAAGCCTTTAACAAATGATATTTATATAATTCTAAGAGCATCTCCAACGTGTTTTTAATATGCCACAAACTCTATAAAAGTCAATACAAAAAAATAAAAGTCTTATGAGTTTTTTATTATTTAAATTTAAACTATAAAATAAATTTGGTTTTGTATATGGAGAGAACTAATTTCACTCTCTATTTTAACTTTAATTGATAAAATTTATAATTTTCTATGCCTATTTATTAATTCTCTCATATATTACTATTTATTAATTTTATCATCTATTTAATTAAAGAGTTCATTTGACTTAAAAAATTTACACTTTTATATTTTAAAATTAATTAATATACTCTTTATGTAAAAGATGGTTTTTAAAATAATAAAAAAATATCAATGAAAAATGCTCTAATAAGACTATAAAGTTAAAAAGTGTGAATTTCAATCCTTAATCTGAATAAGAAGCAAAATTAAAAAGCCTCGTCAAAACAAAGAGATGATTAATTACCAAATTTGATAAGGAAAAAGAAGCAAAGCTATGACCCCACAAAGTAGGAGGAAATTTAGGCACACAACGGGAAACATTTTGCTCGTCAATGTTTAGCAAATGGGATTGCTTTGCCATATTTTTTTTTTTTTTTTTTTTTTGAGAGGGAGATAAGATAGTGTATGTGTGTGATTCCTAATGGTTAGAAATCTAGGCTATTTATAGAAGAAGCATCCCATCAGCCACCACCATTTAATTACATTAGACTATAAGAAAAACACGTTTTACAGACGGAAATTTTCATCAGTAATTATTTAAATTCGTTGCTAAATTTAGAATACCGATGAATTACTGACGGACATAATCGGTTGGCCCAAAGCTTGTGGCTAAATTTTTTTCCGACAGATAAAAAATCTGTCTCTAATTATAAACGAATTTTCGTTGCTAATTTTGTGGTATAGACGTCATTAAAATGGTTCCCGTTCAACGAAAATACCGATCGAAATTTCCATCTATAAATCCATTGCTAAAGTCGTTGATAATTTATTTAAATTATTTATTTAATTAAAAATATTTATTAATAATCCGTCTCTAATTTATTAACAAAAATAAACAAGTCATTAGTAATTCATTTATAAATTATTTATTTAATTAAAAATATCTGTTAATAATTTGTTGCTAATTTATTAACAAAAATAAATAAGTCATCAGTAATTCATTGATAAATTTTTTAAATTATTTATTTAGTTAAAAAATATTTATTGATAATTCATCGCTAATTTTTTATTTCAAAAGAAATAAAATAGATATAGTAATTCGTCGGTAAGCTTAAGGTATAAATAAGAAAATATAGTAAAAAAAAATTAAACTAATCCTGGTGAGCTGGACCCTGGTGGCGGTGGGTCCTGTGGCATAAATGACCGAATGAGGGACGAGCAATTGTCAGTCGGGCGCACAATAAGCTGAGCAATCTCAGCAAGCAACTCAACCCTCTCAATCCGTCTGTGCTCCTCCTCGACTCGAGCGAGTTCCTCCTCAGTCCGCCTATGCTCTTCTCGTTCCTTGTTGAGTACATCACTAAATACTCGTAAACGGTCCTCCATCTTAGTAAATTTTTTTTGCATTGAAGGGTCTGAATTGGTGTTGGTGGCCATCGACGCCACATTGTCCGAAGTCATTCTAGTTATAAACATCTAAGCTAGTGATCTGAGGCCGTAAAGTCTATGCTTTTTTGGCCCACCAACTGCTCAAACATAACGGCTGATTGCTGACATTTTCCTGTTTGCTAATTTTGATGCAACTCCTTTCTCCTACAATATAGTGCCAAATCTTCTCTCGACTTTGCATTGTCTTTTGTTTTTCCTTCAATGTTCATCATGGTGTTAAAGACATTATCGAACAAATTCTTCTTGATGTGCATAACATTTAAATTATGACGTATGAGCAATGTTCTCCAATAAGGTAAATCCCAAAAGATTGATATTTTCTTCCAACCGCAACCTGTTGATTTTGCGATTTGTGCATCGAGCTCTACACCACCGATTTCAGTAACTTTCATCAACCTAAGATCAGTGATTTCATGCAATATCTCATCTCCACTTCGAATTGGTGGAACTTCGCTCATCACAATATTATTCTTCAAAAACTAGTTCTTGTTCCTCTTCCAAGAATGATCAAAAGGGAGGAAATTTCGGTGATAATCAAATCACGACGTCTTACCGCCTCGTTGAAGTGTGAACGAATCAAAATCTTTCATATAGTACGGACAAGCTAACAAGCTAGCAGTAGTCCAATCAGACAACATGGAGAATGCTAGAAAGTCACTGACTATCCATATAAGAGCAGCCCGCATTTGAAAGTTGCTTCAACAAAACATCCCAGATTTCAACACCGTGCTCCCACGAAGTCTTCAACTCTGCAATTAGAGGCTGTAAAAATATGTCTATCCTCTGTTTTGATTTCTTAGGTCCAAGAACCATAATAGTTAAGAACATAAATTCCTCCTTCATACACATCCAAGGAGGCAAATTGTACGGAGTTATAATTACTGGCCAAGATGAGTATTGTGCTCTAGATCCTCTGAACGGTTGAAAACCATCTGTGCACAGACCAAGACGGACATTTCTTTTCTCAGCAGCGAATGATGGATGGATATCATTGAAATGCTTCCATACCCATGAGTCTAAGCAATGGCACATCACACCATCTTCTTCATGGTGCTCGGTGTGCCATCTCATGTGGGCATCAGTGGCAGTTGACGGGTAAAGCCTTTGTAGCCGTGGCATTAGAGGAAAGTAGAACATCTTATGAGAAAGCACCTTCTTCCTCGCCCTGACTCTCTATTCATTTTGATCTCATATCGATGGTATTGACAGAATTTACAACTTGTCAATTCACTGTCATCAGACCAATATATCATGCACCCAAATTTACAATAATGGACAGTCTCAACCGGAAGACCGAGTCTTTCAACGAGTTTCTTTGTGGCATAAAAACTCTCAGGAAATACATTGTCCTCTAGAAACGCCTCCTTCAAGAATCCAGAAATTTGGTCGTAACACTTTTCTAACATATGATTTTCTAACTTAATGTTGAGCATCCTCGCAACAGCGGGCAACTGTGAATGGGTCTGACACCCGGGCCATAGCTCTCACTTTGTAGAATGCAACATATCGTACATCCTCTGTGCATTCAAGTTTAGGGCACTTTCTTCTGTGTCCTCCGGTTGAAAGCTCGGACATGTTGCATCCTTCACCATTGTGTAGTACGAGTTTTATGTCTCATCATTAAATTGTGTAACTTGTTGATCATTGTGAAATTGCGGAGCTTGTTGATCATCGTGATTAATATTAAAATAACTAGTAGAAGATTGTCCTTCTGTTCTAAATATATACAGTTCACCGTGATGGTTCTATTCATAGTAATCCTTTATAAACCCTTTACTCATTAGGTGTAGTTTCATCGTCTCCAAATCTAAAAAGGTACGATTCTTACACTTCTTACATGGACATCTTATATCTGACCCACTCATCCATGTCGGTTGAGAACAAGTATAAGCAATAAATACATCCAACCCAACTAGAAATACAGGGTTAAGATAACCATCCAGATCTAACCTAGCATACATCCATGACCTATCTTTGTAATGATCCATATATATAACTATATAATTATCCAGATACAATACAACCATATTCAATTTTAAGTAATTAATTAATGATAAATTACTATATATTTATATGATTAATTAATTAATTAATAATATATATTCAAAATATTAATTAATAAAAATAATTATACATATAAAATTCATTATCTCAACAAAATATAATGAATATAGCATAAAAAAATGCGTGTACCTGTCAGTCGTTGTTCTCGTTTACGAAAATACACCAACAATATTAGATTATATCGTATGGAAATTAATAATCATTAACTTTTTTCACAAATTAGCAAAAAAATGGAAATTAGTGTAGGAAGAGGAGTGGAACATAATTGATGAATGAAAGAAATGAGAAGCTTTTTCTTTATATATAATGATATTGCCGACGGATTAGGGATGGATTCACGACGACTTTTCTTTTTACCGTTGTGAAATGGTCAAATTTAATGACGGATTAGTAACGACTTTTCTTTTTACCGTTGTGAAACAGTTAAATGTAACGACGGATTACTAACGGATCTCTCAACCAATGGTAAGCAATTAACACGGATTAGCGATAAAATATTTTTTTATTTTATTTTACCGACGGCTAGAATCCGTTGGCAAATTTTCGTCCCAATTCCATCACCAAATCCGTTTGTGAAAATGGCGCCATATTTTCCCTCCATAATTTACCAACAGACTTTTCCGTTGGTACAGAACCGACTCCAATTCGTCTGTAATCCGTTGATAAATTGTGTGAAAAATTTTGGCGCCTTTATTTACCGACGAAAACAGTTTCGTTGGTAAATTTCCGATGCAAATCCGTTGCTAATCTAAAGTAATATTTTCTGACATATTTTTAGCAATATTTCGTCAGTAATTCATTTCTAATTAACGATGGAGTATATTCCATCGAGAATTTTCGTCGCTAATTCGCTTAATTCTAGTAGTGTTAGTTGGGAGCCGGAAAAAAGTGAATAAATTATTATATACTTAATAATCCCACCGGCTCCACCATTTAATTACATTAGTTGGGAGTCGAAGAAAAAGTGAATTATTGTATATGTACTTTACCTTGTTCTTATATGAATATTAGTGACCACGTTGGATTTATCGTGTACTTGCTGATGAAGGAAAATTTGAAAGAAAACGAAAGAAAATGAAGGAAAAAGAAAGAAAATGAAGAATAATAAAATTAAATAGTACTTCATCAAGGATTAAAAAGTTAATTTTTCAAAATTAAAGGACCATTTTATAAATTTTATTAAATTTAAAGTATTAAATTATAATTTACCTTGAAAATTCTCAAACATTAAGGGGGCACACTTGTTTATACATACATCCGCCTCTGATCCCACCGATCACCACTATTTAATTACATTAGTTGGGAGTTGAAGAAAAGTGAATAAATTTGTCGTATGACGGTCCTAGAACATAAGAAAGTATAAGGCACTCTAAACCCATAAAACCCCTATATATGAATTTTACGGAAAAATGACAAGGTTTTCTTTGTATTTTCTACTCTATTCCCGGAACCTACTTGTCCCTCCCTTCAATATGTATCAAATCTGCAGAAAATAATACTCCCAACTAAATATTTTTTTTACTCAAACTAAATATCTGAGATTCTAACATATCTAAAAATTAGATTTTTTTTATACTCTATACTTATTATAGTGGAATTTTGAAAATATATTTGAAATCTGTAATCTACCCTGCAACTTCTACCCAGGTACCCCTTACTTTTTTGCTTATAACTCACTGTGTAGATATCCAATTTCTATTATGTTTTCAGGAGATTTTAGCTAGGACAAAGGAGAAGATTTTTCATGTTTTGATTTTCCCCTTAATCAGAACTTAAGATCCTCAAAATTGCAAAAGTCAGTAAGGTCTCTCAGCACAAACTCCAACTCTAGTCAGCCTTACTCAGTGATCTATATCTCTCAATACATCAAGAATTTGATAAAAATTCCTTAAAAACAAATAATCTACATATAGATTTACAATTTTCATGTTTCAAGAATCTTCAAATTCTAACTCTAAGGGCTCGAATACTCAGCCCAAGATTTTGTTAAGTCACAGGAAATTCAGAATTTTCAAGGTTTAGCTTCTAATTTAACTTCCTTTCACCAATTAAACCTTTAAATTATCAATTAAAACTCATTAACTCAAATTATAGAGTTATTTTAAGATTTTACCTCTTGAAGTCCTTTGAAAAATTTCCTTTAACTATTTACAAATTTGATGAAGAGAAGGAGCTTTGGAGATGGAGGTATAAAAATTGATGAAGATGGAAAATGATTTGAGTGAGTGAGATGAAACAAAATTTTTGGAGAATTTGGACATCAGAATTTCAGCTAAAGCTTGGGGAAGAAGATGAAGATGATAATTTTCTTTTCCAATTATGTTTATTTATCATAATTTGTAACCAATAAAAATTTAGGAAAAGAAAATTTAAAGAAAAATAAAAAAAGGTTTGAAGTTAGCCTAAGTTTATGTCTAAATTATTTTAGATGAAATAAACAAATTATTTTTTTAGTGAAAATTCTTCCACTTGACCGGCTACCTTACCCATTTAATCTTTTTTTTTTTAATTATTGGTCAAAGTTTGACTCCATTTCTCCAAAATTACAAAATTATTATTTTCTTATTCTTATTCTTCTATCTCTTTTACTTCTCTACTAAAATATTTAGATTTTATTAATTTCACTCAATTCTATTTTTAACTTATTCATTATTTATCCGATTTTAGGTGTGCAAAGAAAAATTGGATAAAAGAACGCTTTAGAATTTATTAAAAATTGAACATCGAAACGTGTTCAAACTTAGATTTTTCATTTAAGCCTTTTAATTGATTGATCTAATTAGTACTATTTCTAATTCCATTTAATCCTCTAATTATTTTTTTCATACTACTAATATACCCAACTTAGGTTAACCTTAATTAATTCTAAGTAATGCATCTTCTAGAATTTTTGAAAAATCGCCTGTTTTACTTGATATTGTATTCAAACTAAGTTATTGAAATTGCTTTGAAATTTTCATTATTGGCCGGAAGCATCAATTGTATTATCCATGATTAATTTTATGTCTTCTAAAATTCCTTATGATTTCTTTTGATTGAATTTGCATGATTGACCAAATACTTTATTGATTGAAAACCTTGAAAGTGCTTAAGTTATTCTTTGAAACCTAATGATTAAGCACTATGCATGGTATTAATGAAATGATGGAAGTTTTAATAACATTGTGCACAACGGTTTAATGATCCTAGCTAGGAGGAGGTTAAGGTGCTAGCCATGCAGTCTGATCAACCATATGAGTAAAAAGCATGCTACCATATCGTAGTCTCTGCTTTAATGATCAATAATAATTATGTCATTTTTATGATAATAGAATACGATATGTATCTTTAATGCCAATGTGAAGATATTGATAACCAAACCTATATGTTGATGACCCTTATTGTTATTGTATATTTTATCTATATATTCATGCTATCATTATCTTCCTTGAGAGTAATTATCTCATCTAGTTTCACGAGTAAGATAATATGTGTTTTACTTACTGAGATTAATTTCTCACCCTCTTGTGGTTCAATATTTTCAGGTCTATAGTAGATTGTGGTGATTTCAGCCCATCTCCTTTATCTAAACTTGGAACCGACAGTATTTATATAACTGTCTCATCCGTAAAGAATTTGTTTTATGTTTACTCTAAAAATGCTCCATGATTATAGTATTAGTATGTGAATGTATACTTACTGTATTGTTGACTTAATTAATATTTGTTAGTAATATATATTTTAATTAAATTATTGCATAATTATTAATGGAATATTAATTGAGGTATGAAAATGTCATATGGGAAATGGAAGTTGAGGGTATAAGGTGAAATTTTAGAAGTGCTGATTTTCTTACAGGTTGTGTTTATTATTGAATTGAATAAGTTGTAATTTGAGATTATTATAATTACAAATGAGATTCTGGCAAAATTTTTATAAATAATTTTATGAGTTCGTAATTTGAAAGTTAGGATGGTTTCTATGAGAACTGATAGTTTTAAACTAATCATTTCCCTAGAATCGTCATATCCCAAAATGGGAATGTGACAATATATTTCATGAATATGCATATGTATTGCACATGATAATTTAATTCTTTAATATAAAGGAAACATGGATATTATTTTTTAAATATTTTAATAAATACATGAAGCAGAGTTGAATTCTGAATCTTCAATAATATAAATATATTAAAATAAATGATCGCTTAGGTCAGTAGAATATGCTTTGAAACAAATACAAAAAGCTGAATAATATGAAAAATGATAATAGAAAATGAAACTAATTAGTATGTCTTTTTATAATAATAGACAATGCATCATAAATAAAACAAAAACAAGTCATACATTTTCTAAATAAAATAGTTATTGATTGTTAAAAAACTATCAGCTAATTTTTAATAGCTAAACCAAATACCTATTAAAATTAATATGAAAGATATTTATACATAAAATAAAAAGAGATTATAATAAGTTATTAATAAAATTTAAAAAATTTTCGAGTACAATTACTACATAAACAAGAGCTTGTTGAGCTATCAAGGTAAAATTTATTTTTTTTAGGATATATTATAAATTAATTTTCACATTGTCATTCAAATTATTGATATGATCCGAATATGAGTTATTTGATTTGATATAAATATGAATTACCCCACGTGATTTGGCCATTTGTGATGTAGACAGAGACATGTATTCAGTTATACCCAGGGAGGCCAATTGAACATTTTCATCTCTAATACCTGAAAGAAAATTGTTTATATATATATATCAAATCAATAATTATATCAAATTAAATATGAATAAAAACTAAACCTATCAAATAATTAAATATAAATAATTTAATAGAACTTTATGATAGGACTCGTCATCAAAATAATTACATTAACTTTTTCTCTTTTAAGAAATCTTTTAAGATTCTAAACATTTATTTAGTTACGAAAATATTTTCTATTTTTTTTTATTTTATGTTTCATTTCTTAATTTATTATATTTTTCTCTGTTCTTTCATTTATAAATTTTTTTTATTAAATATCATTACTATTTTCTATAAATATTTATTTTAAAAGAGGGTAAAAAATATTATAAATTTTTTTTTTATAATACAGTGTAATTTTAAAAAATTTCAAAAAAAATATTTTCAAAATTTTCATTTAAAATATTATGATAACTATATATTAAATTCTGATTTTTATTTTCTTGAAATAATGAATTTAAAAATATTTCAGGAAGGGTGACATCCCCTCACATTTAAGGAATGATGCATAAATTTTAGGAATGAATATTATAATAATAAATTAAATTAAATTAAAAATAATAAAAAGTACCAAGTAAACATATTTTTCAATTAGAAATAATCACAAGTCATTATAATATCATTGAAAAAGAAAATTAAGTTAAATTGGAAAGAAAATAAAAGAAAATAAAGGAAAAAGAAAAAAGTGAAAGAAAATTGGATTAAATAATATTTTATTAGGGACTAAGAATTAATTTTACAAAATAAAATAATTATTTTATTAATTTTAGTAAATTTGAGAGACTAAATAATAATTTATCCTACAAAATTTTAAAATTAAGGGAGAAAAAATAAAGAAAATTGGATGATATAATACTTTATTAGAGATTAAAACTTAATTTTTTAAAATATAAATATCATTTTATTAATTTTATAAATTTTACGAACTAAATAGTAATATTACATTAAAAATTAAATGTCACGACCCGGTTTCCCGGACCGCGACTATCCTAGAGCACGGGAAATGCCAATGGCAACGGGCACCCGTAGAACCCAATATCATTACATAATCTATCAATCTCAACATAAATATAATCATTTAATATAATTATTATCTATTAAATTATCCTGTTATTCATTCTGCAGTTGACTGTATCATTCACATATCTCATCATAAACCATCATATAACTCAAAATATAATTATCAATGTATTGTAATAACCCGAACGATTATAGTGGAAAATCCAAATCGGGTAGGAATTTTTTTAAATTTTTCAGGGGGCAATAACCGAAAATTTATCAAGGACAAAGGAAAATAAACATTAGAGTGAATTATAGAATTTAAATGAGAATTAAATCGAATAGAATGGACAATATGAACATAGTTGAAAATGCTAAAGTATTAAAAATTATAGCAAAATAAATTGAAAATACTTAAGAGTTAATTAATGGATTAATTAATAATTAATCAAGGATTAGCCTAAAAGTCAACAAAAGTGGCTAAATAATTATATATATATATATATATATATATATATA
>CANXYC011196331.1:0-13966 GCA_948193065.1 Aleurites moluccanus
GGGTATCTATGCCTCATCACAGACTCACTCTCCCAAGTGCATTCCTCAACTTTTCTGTTACGCCACAACACTTTAACCATTGGAATGCTCTTGTTCCTAAGCTGACGGATCTGACTATCCATAATCTGAACTGGTAGCTCCTCATAAGACAGAGACTCATCAACCTCAATCTCCTAGGTCTGTAAAACATGTGAAGGATTCGGTACATATCTCCGAAGCATGGAAATGTGAAAAACCGGGTGAACAAGCCCCATACTCGGTGGAAGAGCTAATCTGTATGACACATTTTCGACCCGATCCAAGATCTCAAATGGTCCGATGTACCTCGGTCACAGCTTGCCTTTCTTCCCAAATCTCATCACCCCTTTCATAGGCGAGATCTTTAAGAACACATGGTCACCCACTGAAAACTGGACATCCTTCCTTTTGGGATCTGCATAGCTCTTCTGTCTGCTGAAAGCAGTCCTTATTCTCTGCTGAATAATGGGAACCTTTTCCATAGTCTCTCTGATAAGATCTGGTCCCTCTAACTGTTTCTCCCCTGGTTCCACCCAACAAACTGGTGATCTGCATTTCCTGCCATAGAGTACTTCATAAGGTGCCATTCCAATAGTGGAGATGGTATCAAGGTAGATCCACAGAAGGTGGAAGCAGTTGCAAACTGGCCATGGCCTACTACAGTTACAGAGATCAGAAGTTTTCTGGGTATGGCAGGGTATTACCGCAGATTTGTCAAAAACCCTACACATCTTAACCAATCAGTCTTAAACCTTTGACACTATGAAAAGTTGTCTAATCCTGGTGTCAAGTTATCTATCTAGTCTAGCTATCCAGTCGAGTCAGAAGTAGATCTTGAATCTGAGTCTGAATCAATTCAGTCCTTTTCCCTTTTTGAGTTTGTAAATTTCCCGAGTCAATCTTTTAATTTTGATATAATCAAAAGTAGTAAAGCTTTCTTCAAAAATGAAAAGTTTACTTTTTCTTATCTTCCTGTGTCCACTTTTCTTAATCCAACATGAGATATCAAAAGATTATGAGAAAAATAAAATAAATAAAAAGGAAAAGAATCAATTAATTAATCACATCATACTTCATGCATTACTACCGGTTTCATACAATAAGGCCATAATTTTTGGATTTTTGCGAAAGACCAAAAGTAACGATGTATCTTACTACAACTTCTATGCTCTAGTATATGGAATGAAAGCATTCTTACCCATTGAGATGCAAATCAAATCTGTAAAGGTAATCCAAAAAAGTCAACTGGACGAAGTTGAATGGACCAGGAACTATCATGATCAGATGAATACCATTGATGAGAAGAGAATGGACGCCTTGTATCAGATTCAAGGTTACCAACAGAGATTAGCTAGATTAATGGGTCTTTGACAGAAGTTTAGAAGAAGACAACTTGGTGTTGAAGGAAATCAAAGTTCCTATTCATGATCCATACAAATTCAGACCTAACTGGGTCAGCCCATATGTGCTCAAGAAGATTTTAACTGGCAGAGGAGCCATATTAATTGATCTAGATGGCAATGAATTCTCAAGTCCTTGTAACCTTGACCAACTAAAGAGATACTTTGTGATGTTTTAATTTCATTTTGTAATCAAAGCATGCATTGTACAAACAAGAACTATGTGGACCTGATTCTCGAAAAAACGTGTATTGAATAAGAGAAAAAAGGAAAATTTGAGATACATAGGTAGACCTCTTTGGGTGTAGTCCAAATCATAATAAAAGTATCATTTTATGCCAAAATCATTGCATGGTTGGTTGATTCTTTACCAGCTCACTAAGTCGAAAACTCGAAAGAGTGGTTGGACACAAGTTAGAGCAGTTCGTCAAGTTGAAAACCCATAAGGGCGGCTTGGTCAAAAGTTAGAGCCAAAATAAAATAAAAATAAATAAAAAGAAATAAAAATAAAAAGAGAGAAGAAAAGAAAGGCAACTATGATATCTTATTCACATTTCATATGTCGTTCACCAATCATTATTCTGGTGGAAAAATTTACAAGTTATCATGACTCGTCAAAAATCATGTCACGCCTTTACAGTTTCATAAATATTGTCACGTATATATATATCATGTCATGTCATTCAGTCAAGCATAAAAAAACTCATAACTGGGTCAAAGTCTATCCAAATCAATAAAAAGAAAACCCACAAAATCAAAATCTAGATCCTACAAGAAAAATGAACCTACGACTAAGCATACTAGTCATCATCCATCTGTCTAAGTCCTCATTAAGCAAATGTGCTCGCTCTCATCTGAGTCATCATCCTCCAAAGGGTCAGACACCTTTACCCTAATAGATGCATCCTCAGTAGCCCGCCTCATCTCTACTCCCATGTTAGCTCCAGGTCTAGAGTTATCCTCAGTCTCCGAGTCCCCCTCTATTAATCGAAGCAAAGTCACTTTGCATAGCTTCTCCAAGGGTCAATCCCTCTTCTTGAGCGAAGCATTATAACCATCCAGCCTGTCAAGCAATCCAAATGGGTTCACCAAACACATTTTCCTTCTTCAGCCACTCATGATAGCCCATGCCACAGTACCAAAAATAAGAAAAACTAGGAAAATAGGCCCATCTGATGAGATTCCCTGAGACACACCCATCTACCTTAAAACCCTAGTCCATGGGTAGAAGGTGGTTATGTAAAAACCCAACAAATACACCATGCTATACCCATAACTCATAGTTATGAATGAGCAAACCCCATACCAAGAACAAAACCATAAGATGTCCTCTCGACCCAACTCCAATAGCCACCAATCCATTCATGCTCAGTGCCAAAGCAGACCTGGATCCTCCTCGTCCGATAATTTATTGATGAATATGACATTCTGGATAAAGGGCTAACTGCCTGGAGGTGATCCTTAAGTCAAACTTGGAAAAAAGTGCAGTTAGACTAAACATATCAGACAAACCCATCTAAACAAACCAGTTAATCTAGCCAACCCAGCTAAACATACCAGCTAACAAAATTAGACTACCCAGACCGGTCAAAACCAAATCAAACAAATAGAAAGAGAGTCATTTACTCACCTGAAGAATCACCGAGCTGACAAACCATAGCCCATCCAGCTTGCACTTGCTATCCAAACAATGTAATGTCTCAGCTAGAAACTAGCCTAACAATAGAAGAACCTTGCCCATCTGAGAAACCAACTCCAACATCTCAATGTTACCCCATCTTGGAGAACTAAGATACTGATAGCCTGATACCATACACAATACCAGTGAAACTATCCTTAGCTCCTACCTAACCACATCCGTAAGATCGTCAGAATCCATGAATTTCTTAATAACCACAAACAAATTAATCTAAACATCCACCACCATAAAGCTAACAAAGTCCTGACTCACACCCAAAAACCTCTGAAAAGACTGAAAATAATTGACCTTGTGCTCCGACCTAACCAAGGTAGCATCCACCCTGCTACTAAGTATCACACTAAACTTCTCAAAAGTGGGGCATTCCGGGCATCCCAATTTACAAAAACACATCTGATTGGGTTTCATTGCATAACTTTGCATTTGCATAAAATTGCATAAATTTTGCATAAATCATTCATAATCGCAAGAAACATATGTATCTCATTTGAACAAGGGGATTTAGCATTAAATCACCCAAAAGAAAGCATCTTGCATGCACAACATTTATGACATCCATAAATGCATAATATCATACGTCATTCCTGCGTTTGTTTGGAACTAACACATGACAGAAAAAAGAAAGAAAGCGCAGCTGATGGTTTCTCATATGGCGTAGACAAATACCTTCTAGCCGGCTAAGTCGTTCCCCCTGAATATCAAAGCAAAACTAGATCCATTTCCACGAGTCATCTTATAAGTATGATGAAACCCTTCTCCTCAAAAGACTGCATAAATAGAGGAAAATATCAGAACCATCATCAAGAAGGGTATAACTTCTTGAACTCAAAGCTCATTTCAATTTATGGCATCTTAATTGTATGCTACTTCTTTCAAAATATATTGCATCAAACTCCTTTTCAAATTGCATCATGGTAAAACAAAATCATTTTAAGTCCAAATAGCCTAAGCAAATCAAAAGTCATTTTAAGTCCAAGTAGCCCTTGGCAGAACAAAATCATTTTAAGCCCAAGCAGCCCTTAGTAAATCAAAAGTCATTTTAAGCCCAAGTAGCCCTTAGCAAAATAAAATTATTTTAAGCCCAAATAGCTCTTGGCAAAACAAAATCATTTAAAGGCCAAGCAGTCATTGGCAAATCAAAACTTATTTTAAGCCTAAGCAGTCCTTGGAAAATCAAAAGTCATTTTAAGCCCAAGCATAGCAAAATAAAATCATTTCAAACCCATGCCGTTATTGGAAATCAAAATCCATTTTTCATCCAAATTCATTATGAAAGATGTTTAAAATCAAAATCTATTTTCCATCTAAATTCATTCTGAAAGTTGTTTAAAATCAAAATCCATTTTCCATTTAAATTCATTCTAAAAGATTTTTGAAATCAAAATCCATTTTCCACCCAATTTCATTATGAAAAATGTTTGAACTCAAAATCTATTTTTCTCCTGACTTCATCTTAAAAAATATTTGAAGCCAAAACCCTTTCACTTGTATCAACTCTCATCTTGTGAATTTGACATAGCACCAATATCATCTTCAATACAACATTATTGTCAGCCTAACATAGAGTTAGGATCCCCTATTTTGAGACCTATAGCAAAGTTAGGCCTCCCCTTTCTAAAGTCAGCCATCCTAAGGGTAAGCTTTAGGATCTTATCAGACCATCCTAAGGTATGTTTTAGGCTCTTATTAAACCATCCTAAAGTATGCTTTAGGATCTTATCAGAACATCCTAAAGGTATGCTTTAGGATCTTATCACACCATCCTAAGGGTATGCTTTAAGATCTTATCATACTTTCCTAAGGGTATGCTTTAGCATCTTATTAGACTTTCCTAAGGGTATGTTTTAGGAGATTTTCATATCATCATAAGGGTACGCTTTAGGATCTTATCACACCATCCTAAGGGTATGCTTTAGGATCTTATCACACCATCTTAAGGGTAACTTTAGGATATCTTTACCCAATATAATCATGGTAGCTTATGTTCACTATCATCATGATTACATTCTCAGGAAAGTAACCATGATGAGGGGCAGCAGTGACCACCAGATTTTCACACTCTTGGACCTTAGATGGAATCATACCTGATCCAACGGAACCTACTAAAGGCTCGAAAGACGGACGGACGGATGAAAAACTGGATGCACACAAAAATCCCATCGAACATATCTAGTGGATCTTCCTAAAAGGCTTAGCAGATCCGTTAGTGCCTCCGATGATGCCACCACCTTCATAGCTTCATGACACTAATGTATCTGGTGTGAGTCGCCAAAGCTTCCCGGTGTCACCGCCAGATCTAGACCGGAAATGATCAAAATATCTTTCAAAATCTCTATAAATAGAGTCTCCACTCCAAGCTATTTAGTTAAAATTTCCTTAAAAAGCTCTTTTTTCTCTCCCTCCAATACAACTCTCCCAAGGTTTTGCCTTTCTTAAGTCCAAAACTGCCCTATTTAAGGTCTTTCTTAGGTGTTAAAGAGTTTGATGATTTGAAGACGGCCAATTAGATTAATGTAGTGAAGATCAAGCAGTCAATCTGTCCTTTAGGCCCCCAAAAATCAAAAAGATGAAACTCCGGTTCGGCAAAGCACTCCAACCACCCCTAATCTGCTAGTCTCCACGGAAGGTATAAAGCATATTTTCCCAAGATTTTGATCTTTATCAAAACAAATCAAAGCCCAAGCAACCTTTGGCACCCAAACCATTCGTAATAAGGGTGAACTATGCGGATTTTGATTCCCATTCAAATGGAATATGTAGGCATGCTCTTCAATCGAGCATCAAATCTAAAATCCTAAAAAACTTTTTTTTCCATTTATTGCTTTTAATTCATTTATTTTGAGGAATTTGTGATTAACTTAGGACCCATAAGAGTTAGAGTTAATATCCTCAAATATTACTATTATAATTATTTAATTTCTTTACCGCTTTCCGATTTATTTACTGCTTTAGCATCTTATATTATCAATGAAATCATAATTTTAAGTCAGAATCAATGATAATCCAAGTCATAATTTCTTAAATCAAGAACTTAGTCCCCGAACTCAGGTCAGTTTGAAGGTCTAGTGGTTTTATCCATTGTGAAAACTTTAAATTGGAGCTATTTTGGATTTTCCTTATATTTTTTCTAATAAAAATAAAATTAAGGTGGCGACTCCCCGAATCTCATTTTCAAGATAGACTTGAACTCGAAACAAATTTCAAAATAGAAATGAAACAAATTTTTCAGTGAATTAAGAAACAGAAACTTCAGTCAGTCAGACATTCCGATGACGTTAGACTGAACCTCTTTAAATGAGAGGAGCGACCGCCAAATCTCCACGGTGCTACTGGGCGAGGCCTCATAGTGTGGAAGCATATATGGCGTATGTGAAATGGAGCAAGATGGTTTAACAAAAGTGGCCTTAAAAGTGGATGGCTCACCACCTTTACTATATCTAAGTCCAAACTTATTAGTTGGACACCTTTGAGAATCAAAAATCTCACCTAACTTATTTTTACCTTTGCAGAGTTTGGATATAGACTCATCATGAGTAGCTAATTTATCCTTCAAATTTTTATTTTTATTATAAATATCATCAAGACTTTGAGTCTTTTGAAGGATAATATTTTCTAACTCACTTTTGAAAGCATTCAATGTAACTATCTTGTCAACATAGCCATCACAAGCATTCAAAACATCATTTGTCATTGTTTTCAAATTATCATATTTACTTTGTAACTTATAATACTTTAAAAGCAATGATTCCATCATATGCATAACATCATCATTATTAGTAAAATTATAATTACTTACCTCACTAGAAGATGTATCCTCATCAATAGCCATTAAGCAAAGATTAACCGCATCATCCTTGTTTGCTTCATCATCATTATCATCTCAAATGGCCGCCAAAGCTATATTTTTATAATTCTTCATGTTTTTCAGCCTTAGACAATCGAATTTAATGTGACCATACTTGTCACATTCGAAGCACTTCACTTGATTGCTTTTATGTTCTTGCTTCTGATATGGCTTTTTTGCTTCTAAAGATAAAATTTCTTATTTTTAGTGTGAGCATAGCCATATCTTCATCATCTTCCCCCTCATCACTTCCACTTATAAATGTCTCCTCTGAAGCAATGAACGCCAATTTCATGTTCTTTTCTTCAACTTTTCTTTGAGATAAGGTGATCTCATGAGCAAGTAATTTACCCATCAAATTATCGATTGGAAGAATACTTAAGTTATTAGCCTCTTCAATGGAAGTGACTCCAGCTTTCCAATCCTTCTTAGGAAGAACTCTGAGGATTTTGCAGTTGATATCCTCAAGAAAATAAGCCTTCCCAAGCTTTCTCATTTGATTAACAATAACTATGAGGCGATTATATGTTTCATAGACATTTTCATTGTGTTGTATTTAGAATAGCTCATATTCATATGTAAAAATTTGAATTTTCTTACCTTTAACTTGATTTGTGCCTTTATGAGTATTTTCTAATGTATCCAAATTTTCTTGGATGTGGGAGATCTTCCCATAATCTTTTCTACTCCATGCATACTAGAGAGTGTGAATTGCTTTTCGATTTCTCCTATTTGCCTTCTTTTCGGCAACTATCAATTCGCTTTTGGGCTTCATGATCACAATTCCATCTATGGTTTTTGTTGGAATCACATGCTCTTTTTTAACCACATCCCACAAATCAATACCATCACTATCCATGAATATTTCCATATGATTTTTTCAATATAGATAGTTGATGCCATCAAAATAGGGTGGTCTAACGGTTGAACTTCTTTCAATGATATTTAATCTTCTAGTTGCCATGATCTTTGTTACAAGATGGTTAATTTTTTGAAAAATGTAGAAACAAAACTCTGATACCAATTGAAAGTCCCTTTAGCAACAAATAGGGGGGTGAATTGGTTGCTTGACAAATTAAGGGCAAAATAAAAATTAATAAGATGGAGGAAAGAAGAGAAAAATCAAACATTAGAATTTTATAGTGGTTCCACCAACACTTGCCTAAGTTCACTCCTCAAAATCATAGTTGAGTATTTTACTTGATTCTTTTGCGGGTGCATGATCAAACCCATGTATTTAGGCTCACACTTCAAACCTTCACAAGTATTTTATCAAAGGCTCACACTCAAACCTATACAAGTGTTTTACTAAGGTTCACACTCAAATCTTTAAGTATTACAAGAGATGAGAAAAATAAAATCCTCTTCTATTTTTTCCCAACTCTCAAACAATCAATGAGTCTTAACCAACTCAAAAATTTACAACTAATAGCTCACAAAAATGGTTTTACAATAAATAAGTTTTTCAAGCCATAAATATGAATGATTTAGTGCAATAGATCAATAATAAGTTCTCAATTGTTGTTCTCTTATTTTTAAGCTTCCCACCAACTCATATTTATAGCATTGGATGAAATATAGTCATTTGGCTTCATTTAATGGTAATTAATGCAATTGACAGCTTTTTCAATGGCTAATTTTTCTTTGTTGTTTTTCTAGAATAGTGGGGCTACATTAAAGTAGCAAGGGCTACTTATCCATAGTAGCAGGCGGTACTTCCTCTTATAAAGGGGCTACACAAAAGTAGTGGCTATGACTTTTTGCCATGTTTCTCCAAAAGGCTACTGTCTCTTTGAGCTTTATTAGTAACGGCTATGACTTATTTTGTAGCGGCTGCGACTTTAAGTAGCAGGTGTGACTTATTATTGTAGCAAGTGTAACTTGTTTTGTAGCGGCTGCTACTTTTTTGCAATTTGCAATTTGAATTCTAATTTGTTGCATTTCTCAAATATGCTCCCCATTAGCATATGCACTCTTTCAAATGTGTTAAACCTATGATTAATCAGTGGTCGTGATTTCTCATGCCTTGACCAACTCATACAAATTGTTAGCATAATTAACACAATCAACATATTTTGTTATCATCAAAATTAACATCAAACCCAAGGTGTACAACACATATTAACTATTCTACATTTACTCCACATCTATTTTATTAAAGTTCTTTAGATACTTAAATTAAGGCATTCTAGGTTTTGCTTTTATAATTCAACAACTCTTATAACCTAATAATGAACTTAATTCCCATATTTTTCATTTATTTAGGTATTTAGGGTGCTTCTAGGGTGTTACACTAAATAAGAAAACGGTAATATGATAGGTATGATTATCACAAAATAAGGGCTACAACCCACATGTTAAGCATAATCTGAGTTAATATAACTATTATTTACCACTCAGGGCTATCAATATTCATATCAATCATTATCAAAACATTTCTGCTTAATTGAATAATATCACAATAACCAAAATGAGGAAGCTCAGCTATCCTCCAAACTCAAATATATAGAAAAATGGATAATGAAAGCAACAAAGTGAAAAATCATTCGGATCTCTAGAATTTACTTTATAAAATGAATATAAAAATAATTACACAATAAAATACGATATCTTCATTATAGAATGATGAAAGGCATGAGGACTCCATAAAGATCCAACTATTTATGTTCACCTACAAGTTAGAAAAATAAATTAAATAGGGGTGAGTATTCAACTCAATCAGCTATATAGTATTAATATAACACACCATTTCAAAATATTAAACATGCTAATGCAATATGTCGAACATTCAAATAATCACCACAGTATTACAAAATCACATAATTATACAAAATCCAAATAAAACTTGATTTCTAGCAGTCTAGGTTCCTTTGTTAATATCTCTAGTTATACTCATCCAATTGCTTCAATTTCTTCTTCTAATTAAACTATACATATGAGGGTTTAACATACTAAAAATTTAGATTTTTCTAAGTACTATACAAATTATTGTGAATTTCCTAATTCTATCATGCATACTGAAATTTGTCCTGTAAATTCTACCTGAATAACCTCTACTATTTCATTCATAAATCAATGTGTAGATATTCAAATATTGTTCTGTTCTCGCTAAAATTTAATTAAACATAGGGGAACATTTTAATTTTTCTGAGTTTTCTCTGATTTTGAACTTAAGATTTTCAAAAATGCAAAAAATAGTAGGGTTTCTCAATCTAAACCCTAACCCAAGCTAACAATATTTAGTATCTCATATCTCTTTACACAATATGAATTTGATAAAACTTACTGAAAGGAATATTTTCTACACATATATATCTATAACTTTTATGTTTTATGGATTCTCAAAATCTAATTCTAAAGTTCTGAAAACTAGCCTCTAACTTACTATCAAGATACAGAAATTTCAGAATTTCAAAGATTTAAACTTCTTTTTCTTTCACTACATAAACATCTAATCTATCACTAAAAATTATAAAATTTAATTATAAAGCTAGATAAGAGTATTACCTCTTAAAGACTTCAAAGAATTTTCTTCAGCTTTTAATAAGATTCCAATAAAATTGATGAAGAAAGGAAGGTTAGTTGATGGAAAGTTTATGAATTAAGGTGATGGAAGAGTAATTTATGGAAGAAAAGATGAGCAAATTTTTTTTGAAGAAAACCCCCCTTAAATTTCGGCCAACTATGAGAAGATGAAGAAGTTGATAAATTTTAATTCTTTTTATATAGATTTATATAAGTTTATAACCAATTAGAATTTTGGAAAAAGAAATTTTAAAGAAAAAGAAAATGGAATGAATTAAGACCAAATGTTGGTGAAGATAAATTAAAGAAAAGAAAAAAAATAAATCTCAATTTTTCTTGGTGGAGTGGAAGGTCACCTAGCCTATTTTTTTATTTTTTAAATTAATCAAATTAACTTTTTAATTTATCTCTCAAAATTTATCAAATTGCCATTTTCACTTCTTATTTTTTTATTTACTACTTAAGCATTTAAATTTTATCAATTTCACTCAATTCTATTTTTAACTTATCCATTATTTATCATATTTTATGTGTGTAAAGAAAAATTAGATAAAAGATTGCTTTGAAATTTGCTAAAAATTGAACACCGGAGGGTGTCCAATCTTTGGTTTTCTAGATTTTTTATTTTTAAGTTTTTTAATTGATTTAATTAATTAGCACTCTTTTTAATTTCATTTAATCCCCTAATTCTTTTTCTTACGATGCTAAGCTATCTAATTAAGGTATCCCATAATCGTTTCTAAGTAATGTATTTCCTAAATTTTATAAAAATTTAACTACCGATTCTCGTTTCTTAAAACTACTCTTAATCATTTTAAAATTTAATTAGAGTTATTAAATTCTAACCCCCCTTAAAATAAATTCATTCTCGAATTTAAAATTTACTAACCTTAAATAACAAACAGGTGAGGATATTTCTACCGCATGTCAAATTCACTTTTCCAAGTGCATTCTTCACTTCTATAGTTCTTCCATTGCATTTTCACCATTTGAATCTCTTTATTCCTTAACTATTTCACTTGTCTATCAACAATCTTATTTGGAATTTATTCATACGATAGATTCTCATCTACTTTAATACTCTAAACTAAAAGGATATGAGAAGGATCTGATGATACATGGAAAATAAGATGTACGTGGCTTAAGCTTGGAAGAAAAGCTAAGTGATAGGACATATTTCCAACTCTATCCAATATCTTGAATGGCTTTGTATATCTTGGTGACAATTTCCCTTTCTTTCCAAACCTTATCACTCCTTTCATTGGGAAAATTTTTAGAAATACATGGTCATCAATCGCAAATTATACATCATTTTTCTTCGGATCTGCATAACTTTTCTGTCGACTAAAAGTTGTCTTTATTTATTCTTTGATCAATAGGTTTGTTCTGCTTTGATAATTGTTGCCAAAGATGGATGTTCCTCAGCCTGCCTTGCCTGTTCTGCTTCGATTCGCTGTTTTCTTGAATTATTGTTGGCTCTACACGTACGCTCAATCTCAGGATCGTAGTCTAGTGATTTTTCGTCGGAATTGCCTCGCATAAAAACTGAAAATGAACAAACAAACTAGTTAGTAATACCAATTCCAAATTAATAGTCTAGAATTAAAGAATGTGAATCTAACAATGTCGCAATTTCCCGGCAACGGCGCCAAAAACTTGATAAGCGAAAACTGCAAGTGTATAGATCGCGTTTGCAAGTAATAATGATGAGAAAATATTGTTCCTGCAAGGAAAAGGATTATCAACGAATCACCTTAATTCTATTCTTTTATTTGGAAAATAATAGGTTGGGAGTTTTTTTTTTAAAAACTAATTTAGTTAAAGCTAACTTAAGCAAGAATTTATAAAAATAGATTTATAAAAACTAGGGTCTAGATTGATCAATCAACTTATGATTTCTAGCGCTCTTTCTTAATTAGATCCAATTACTTAGGATTAATGACCAGGTTTTCCCAAATTATATTAAACCCTTTCTCAAGGCGAATTACAAATATTTACGCTAAACCAAAGTCTACTCTCGTGATCTTCGGACGTTAACACAAATGCATTAAGTTCTTTGGACAACCCTTACAAAGGATCACAAAGGAGTGTCATTATCTCTAAGTAATACATTCCCTAGGTCTATTAATTCCGTGAACCAATTTTATGCTTCCACTCTCGCTACTTCACATAAAATCATAAATTAATAAAATTAATAGTCTGTTAATCTTACTATTCTTAAATTTCAAAATTAACAGATTAATCCTAATTAATCTTCACTAATCAATTCGAACGTCAAAAATCACAAATTAACTCACCGAATCCATCTAGACCCTATGAGGTGTTTTAGTTACTCATAATTGAAAACGAAAAGAAAATTAAGAAATTAATCTTGAAATTCATAAGAACAAATTTAAATAAAATATGGAAGAGTACTAAACGCATAAATTCGAACTCTTCCTTCCGAAATTACATTAAAAAAATATATGAAATAAACTTACAATAGATTTTGAAGCAGAAATTAAACTTGCTAAATTCTCACACTGATTTTTGCTCCCCTTAGAATACAATCAGAGAAAAATATATAATGAGGATTCTCAAATTAATCTCCTTGAAAACGTCCCTCCTTTTTTTTTCCCTTCTGGCCCCTTTAGACGTCTACTTAAATTTCTTCGTTTGAACTAAAAAACTTTAGTTTAACTTGATGGTCTCAATTTTGACCTGGTAAATTTGGACCCGGTTAAAACTTTTATGTAAAATTTGCTCCGTTAAAATTCTTTGACCGGTTAAATCATGTTTTGACTGGGTTAAATCACGATTTGACCGTGTAAATCATATTTTGACCGAGTAAAATATATACCGGGTTAAAACATATCTTCTCCAAATTTTCAACTCATGAAGCTACTTTTTCGCATATCCATTTGACCTGAATACAAAATCAAAGAGTTTTAAATAGAAACTACATTTGTTAGATAGAATTTAGCAAGTTAAATTAAATTTCAAAACTTTTAGATAAATTTAAATCTATTTATCCAAGAATACAATTAAAATTAAACTAACTAATTTAAAAGTAAATAATCTAAAATTAAATCCTTAAATAACTAATTTTGGTCCCAATTAAAAAAATATAGACATAATTTAAATAAAATTCTATAAAAATATTAGATAAAATATCAAGACAACATGTTTTACTTGTTGATCAACAATCATATTTCGAATTTCTTCATACGACAGATTCTCTTCTACTTCAATACTCTGAACTGAAAGGATATGAGAAGGATCTGATGATACATGGAAAATAAGATGTACGTGGCTTAAGCTCGGAGGAAGAGCTAAGCAATAGGACACATTTCCAACTCCAGTGGTGTGACGGTCCTAGGGCAAGGGTAGGCTTAAGGCCACCATAAACCCGTAGAACTCACAGATTACTATTCTCATAAATGCCAAGAATATAACATCATATAATTTCCATATTCATACATATAATCAAGGGGATTCAAT
>CANXYC011196396.1:0-10877 GCA_948193065.1 Aleurites moluccanus
GCTTATGATAAAAATGGTGAAATCTAGTGATCCAACCATCCATTTCTTCATCATTTCATCCAATGGTTAGATTTAGATAAGCCTAAAATGATACCATAAGTGTGCATACACCATATAAGTCCATATTCCAAAGGAAAAGACCAAACTGTCCTTAGTTCAAATGATACTCCTAAATCGAGCAGTTTGTCAGGAATTATTTTCTATCGAGTTTAATTCTCTAATAAAATTTCAAATAAATAAAATATCATCATTTTCATGTTCTAATATTCTTTTCTACCTTCAAATATCATGTTAATTTCCATAAAACTTGAAGGGGTGTGAAATGATCATTTTGCCCCCAGTTCACCAAAAACTCAATTTTTTTCGATTTCTTCCTAACAGCCTTTAAACCACTTTTATGCATATAATACTTCCTAAAACATGCATATACATTCAATTCAAGTATAAACATGCATTAACATATAGCTTTCAAACAAAACAAACATTTCCTAGGTTTGTCCTTTAGAGCTCAAGTTCTAAATCTTATCTAAAATGTTACAGTAGATATTCATTCATTTATTCTACTACTCCATTATATTTATATATTTTTTCATCTATCACACTACTCCATAAGTTTTTATATTTAAATTTAGTTTTATTATACCACCAATACTTTATAACTTATGATATTTATGTTTGAGTTTATTACATCATTTATAATTTGTAACTTATAGTGGATATATATTATATAAATAGAGATACTTATTGCTTTGTAAGACATAAAAAATGCAATATAAAATTCTCTATTTACATCTTTTTATTGTGTTCTTATTTAATATTATTTTATTTATTTTTCATAACACTAAAAAACTTTTCAAATTAATTTTTTTTATATTTTATATATCTTAAAATCTTGTACTACACATATAAAAAAAATATGTTGCGATTTAATTTAATCTAATTCTAAAAAAGGCTGGTAAGAGTCAATTATATTAAATTTAATATCTACATATGTAATTTGAGTAATTTATTCATAAAAATTAACAAAGAAAAATAGAATAAAAAATGTAATTAATATATTAAATTAGAGAAACATTTAAAGATTTAATTTGACATGCTAATTAAGAGATTTATAATAATCGAACCAAATTGTATTTGATTGAATTTTGTTTTTTAGGAAATAAGCAATAATATAAATGGAGGTTGAAAACATCCTGAAGAGCCAAGTTTCAATGTTCAAAGGAAAACTTTGGCGCCAACAAATATTGGAAACTAAAGAATTACTATTAGCTTAATTCTAACTTAACCTTAATATATATATATATATAGCCGCGTTTTACTAGAGAGGAAAGACAAATGTTGAAGAATTTTAATGGAAATAAATACATATCAAAGAAGGAAACACAGAAGACAAATTGGTGACAGTAACTCTCCTTGATCTGATTTCCTGGATAGGCACATTGGTGATTGTAACTTGAGTTATAATTATTACATATGATAAAATGAATTATTAATATGCATTTTAGTATATTTTTATTATTATTATTTTTTGTTTATGTTAGGTTGCTTTTGTGTTTATAATATTTTATAAAATTAAAATTTTTATTTTATTGCGGTTTTTGTTATGTTTTGTATTTGATTGTTTCTTATAATATTTGGTATATTTTGGTTTATATTTTTGTTTTTGATATTTTTTTTTTTATTTTTTAATTCTTTTATTGTTATGTGTTTTAGTATATTTTTTGTTTTTGTTTTTGTGGTAGCTGGTATATTGTTTTTGTTTTTATATTGTTAATAAAATTAAAGTTTTAATTTATTGTATTTTTTATTATGTTTTGTATTTGATTGCAGTAAAATTATATCATACCAATATTAGAAGGGAAAATATGCAAATATATCTTTAAATTATAATGAAAATATCATATTGATATCTTTTATTTTTGAAAGCGTAAAAATAAATCTGAAATCATAAAAACATGATAAGGTGCCATCTCCTGATATCTCTCTCTAGCACTGTTTATCTTTTTATCTTTTTTTTTTTTTATATTTTATAAATATATTTAAATATTTAAAAATTTATAAAATATTTATTTTAGATTTAAAAATTATAAATAAATAATTAATAAATTTTGTATAAAATGTAATTCATTTTGACATGTTAAAAATTTTAAAATAATTTATTTTCAATTTAGCCAAAATTATTTAAATATAAATTTAATTTCCAAAATAATTAAAAATTATTATTTAGTTACTAAATTGTAAAAATTATTATTCCCACATATAGTTTTACCAAATATAAACTTAATTAATTGTATATATACACCCTAGTCCAAATTAATTATTAACCTAATTAATTATATTTTCTTACTCACTTATTAATAATTTAATTATTTTTAAAATATTTATAATATATTTTCTTCAAATAATTTTATTAAAAAAAAATTAAATTTGAAATATTTAAATTTAAAATTTTTCACTATTTATATAGTTAAAAGAATAAAATAATTAAAAACAGTTTCTATTAAGATTTATGTTAACTAGTTTTAAGTCATATTTTATTTTTTATTTAATTTATTTTTTTAAATATTTTAATTGTAACACCCTGAATTTTTTGATATTTATAAATAAGATCCTATAATTAATATAGTTGACTTTATAATTCTTAATTAGACAATTAGGCATAAAATAACAATCTAGTACCCAAAATAGATAGTTAGAGGTAAACTAACAGTTTAGTACCTGAATTTCAAATTTTATACATAAAATACTTAATTTAACACATAATTTTTTATCAAATTAATTGTAATATCCATTGCATTTTTTTTATTTTATTATTTTACTGCATGTTTGTTGAGATATTATGGATAGATTAATGTTCTGCATGTTGTTGAGATGTTGTGGATAGATTAATGTTTTGGTGAATTTCAAAATTCTGTTTGCAGAAATAATTTGAAAAAGTATAAATTATAAGAGTTATAAATTTATATTTTATCTTTAAGTTTGCAAATCAGTTTTGTAAGGTTCTGTGTGTGTGAGGAGATAGGCCTTCTCGATCAGAACTTGTTTAGTTCTTTATTTCCTGCAGTAAGCCTGAGTTTGCTGGTTATTCTGAAATGTGGAGAATAAGAAAAGTCTGGATGTAATTTAGAAATTTATCATAAATGGTATAGATCTCCTTTTGATCTGAATTTTTGATATGTTGGATTCCCCTAAGTGCCTATTTTAAGTGACAAAGAGAATGGAAGAGTTTGGATGCCTGTAGCTCGTTTGCGAGCTGGTTTAGTATAAGTTGGCGAGAAAGGTTTCCAGCTTGGCAAATATAGATAGTGCAAGCTGGCTCCTCGATTTCAAGATGGATAGAGGCTAATCGAGGTGAAAATTGGCGACGTGGCATTTGGCGAGGTGGAATTGCCAAAGTGACATTTTGCGAGGAGGAATTCTGCGAAGTGGGATTGGCGAGGTAGAATTGTCGAAGTGGCATTCTGCGAGGAGGAATTATATGAACTGAGATTGGCGAAGTAGAATTGCTGAAGTGGCATTCTGCGAGGAGGAATTCTACGAAGTGGGTTTGGCGAGATGGAATTGCCGAAGTGACATTCTGCGAGGTGGAACTCTGAGAAGTGGGATTAGCGAGGTGGAATTGCCGAGGTGGCATTCTGATAGATGGAATTCTGCAAAGTGGGATTGGCGAGGTAGTATTATCGAAGTGGCATTTTGCGAGAAAAAATTCTGCGAAGTGGGATTGGCGAGGCGAAATTGCCGAAGTGGCATTCTGCGAGGAGGAATTATGCGAAGTGGGATTGGCGAGATGGAATTGTCGAAGTGGCATTATGCGAGGAGGAATTCTGCGAAGTGGGATTGGCGAGGTGGAATTAGTGAGGCAGTGGCTTATTTAAAGGGAGAAGCGATAGCCATTTTCTCACAATAACTTCTTCTCTTTTCTTTCTTTCTTCTTCATTTCTTCTCCTATCTCTCTCCAATCTGTGCCATTTGTTTTCTAGTACATTAATACTCGGAGTTAATGCATTAGATCATTAAATTATCACATTCAAGCATTAGATCATCATTCCAAGCTTGGATTCTTCTAGAACTAATTTTTGGAAAAAATAAGGTAATTTCTCCAAATTTCATTTTTCTTTTAGATTAAGATCTCTGGTAGTTAAGAATAATTAATTATGAGTATTAAGGCTACTAATTTTGAGTAATATGAAAGATACCAGAAATTATGAAATTTGATGAATAGTGACGTGAATAGTAAGTATATTCAAATTTTCAGATTTTCTATAAGGGATGAATTAAATTAATGATAGTAAACAATAATAGAGACTATAAGATAGTGAAAATTATAAGAAATCATATTATGTATTATTAATTGAGGAAACCCTAATTTTGAGTATTTAAAAAAATGTCATAGGAGAAGAGGACTCAAGGAATTAGAGGAGATTTATTAAATATACCAGTGATTAAGAGAGACTCAAGGATAAAATTCTTGAGATAAGTATAAACATAGCATATTGCACACTGTTTCTTGAAACTGAATGTTCAATTCTTATAATATCCATTTAAATGATCTTTCTATTCCAAAATATTGTACTGTGTAACAATATATTAACATTTCCATGATATTCTCAAGCAAATGGTAAATTTATCCCATGTAATTATTATGTATGTGAAAATGACTTGGTCGTTCTTCCTTGGATCAAACCATATAAGACCTATTGTGATCTTGAATGATTTCTTGTTTATATGTTGATGGTCTTACGACCAATATTATTTCTTGTGAAAATCCAAGCTATATGACCCATGATATGTATATATATAGAACACTTTTCCCAATGAGAGTAAATTCATTGGTCCATCGTGCACTTTGGGAACCTAGCTGATAGGGTTTTTATCAGTGTTTCACCTAGAGGGGACCATGAGCTCTAGACATATGCCTGGCCAAGCATATATTTTGCAATAAGATAGCAAGGCTATTGATGCACTCTGTTGTGATAGGTAGCAAGGCTACTGATGCACTCTATAGTTCTATCATACGATTTAACAGTGCTATTCGATTGTGAGCACTTATGTTCTTGTAAGCATAACCTTATGATATTTCCTTATCCATGATCCTTTGATTTGACTTTTACTTTACATGTTTATATCTTACTGAGTTGAAGGCTCACTCCTCTTCTGTGGATTTTAGGTGATAGTTCTGTGGATTTTAGGTGATAGTGTAGCTCGAGAGGGAGCTAATATAAAAGACAGAGTTTCTTGATTCATTCCTCCAAGAAGACTTTATGTAATTCTTTTGAGATACATATATATGTACATATATAATTATTAGTTGGTATTATGGTATTGTATGTATGAGGAGTATACTCTAGAGCTCCGTAATTAGATATTGAGGGTGATTTATTTTGATGTCTAATTGTTACAATTGGGCTGCCCTTGTTCCTTATTGATGTGGGATGTATCTTTTAATCGGTAAGGAACAAGAGTAAATCATATGATAATGAATGTAAGTGTACAATTGGTTATTCTAAATCATATGATAATGAATGTAAGTGTACAATTGGTTATTTCATGAATCATAAAAATGAATATTTATAATGATATCTATATATGGTGTGGATATGTATTGTGTATGAGATCTAGGATATGAGTGTTCTACGGATTTATGGTGGCCTTAAGCCTACCCTTGCCCTAGGACCATCGCACCATAGGAGTTGGGGTATGACAGAGGTGGTATCAAAGCTATAGGTTTATAATCCTTAAGATAGAAGAATAGATAGATGTGCATGAGCCCAGTATAAGTGTTGATTAAAATAATTAAGGAGCATAGGATTCATGTCTCATCCATGTTGTGTTTTCCTTTGGTATATATATCCGCGTTAAGTGTGCGTAGTGTGTCTGATCTTGTTTGTTCTTCTTATCAGTATCGAGATGCCTCCTCGCCGTGGTAGAGGACGAGGTCGAGGTCATCCTAGGCGAGATTTGCCTTTTGAAGAAGGTTTTGTGGGTGGAATTGGAGGAGATGAAGTTCCTCCTATGCCGCCAGTAGATGTGGCAAATATGGCTCAGCAATTGGAACAGCTGCAAAGGAACTATACAATGATAGTTGAGTTCATTACTCAGCAAAGACAATAGCAGGTACCTCCAGTATATGCTCAAAAGATTCCTGTTCCTCCAGTAGTTCCACCACCCGCTGTACATCAAAAGGAAGAGCTGTCATTCGATAGATTTCTTAAGCTTAAGCCCTCAGAGTATAGTGGTGAGGTGGATCCTACAGATTTCCTAGAAGAAATCGAAGAGAAGGTACAGATTCTGAGGATTCCCGATAGAAAAGCTATAGAGTTTGTGGGCTACTTGATGAAAGCTGAGGCCAAGGATTGGTTCAAGAGAAGTATTTCTAGTATGCTTCGGGAGAAAGAAGATCTTTATTGGGACAGATTCAAGGAATTGTTGCTAAATGAATTTCTTCCAGAGAGCGTGAGAGAAGCTAAATCTTTGGAGTTTGAAAAATTAGTTTAGACACCTGGTATGCGTGTTTCAAAATACGACACCTGGTATGAGTATTTCAAAATACGCCAGGAAGTTCAGTCAGTTAAGCAAATTTGCTACAGCTCTGGTGCCTACAGAAGCGACACAGATTCAGAGGCGTCATAGAGGATTAGTGGCTCCACTATTTAAACTCCTAGCTGCTATTGAGTTTGACTCTTACTCTAAGCTGGTGGATAAGGCTAGGGTAATTGAGAATAGAGAGATGGAAGCTAGATCCGAAAGAGTTGAGAAGAAGAGATTTAAAACAGGTAGTTCTTCTAAGCAAGAAAGTGGAATGAAAAGTATAAGAATGACTCATTAGTCAGCTTTTAGGAATGGGTATAGAGAATCTTCAGAGAGGATACAATAGAGTTGGACTACTCCTGGACCCACTTCTCAGTTGAGCCATGGTTCAACTAGCTTTGCACCATCCAGGACTCCTAAACCTTTGTGTTCTACATGTGGTAAATTTCATAGTGGTCTTTGTCGTTATGCATTAGAAGCATGCTTTAGGTGTGGATAGCAAGGTCATTTGCTCAAGAATTACCCACAATTATCCCTTAGAGGTAGACTTCAGGCTTCTCAGACCACAGTTCAGATGCATAGGGAGAGGAGTGTTAGTCAATAGCCAGGTGTAGGCTGAGGCATTGTGGGCAGGACTTTTGAGGCTGACAGAGAGTTGATGCAGTATGTGGCTCAGGTTTCAGGATCAATTCCCATGGGTAGAGACAGAGGTAGAGTTTTTGCTCTAGCTCAGCATGAGGCCCAGGCATTTAACATGGTTGTTATAGGTATTCTTCCGATTCAAGCTTGGAATACTAGAGGGTTGTTTGATTCAGGAGCTACACATTCCTTTGTGTCATCATGCTTTGCTAAGAAATTGCTTGTGGCTTGTGAGTTGCTTGACACTGTGTTGGTTGTTTCTACTTCTTTGGAGGAAGAGATTGAAGTTCAAAACTTTTATCCCTTATGCGTGGTCAGTATAGGTGGCAAAAACTTGAATGTAGATTTAATTGAATTGCTTGTATTGGAATTTGATGTGATTTTGGGCATGGACTGGTTGTCCAAGCATTATGCTACCATAGATTGTAATGGAAAGAAGATAGTTTTCAAGTTAGCTTCAGGTGAAGAATTTGAATTTCAAGGGGAGAGGAGCGAAGCACCCTATAATATGATATCAACCTTAGGGGCAAGGAAATTGATAACGAAAGGATGCCAAAGATATTTGGCTTATGTCCGAGATACTCAAAAGGAAGTAAAAGATTTGGAGCAGATTCCTGTTATTAACAAGTTTCCAGATGTATTTCCTGAAGAGTTACCTAGTTTGCCACCAGATAGAGAGATAGAATTTGGTATTGAGTTGCTATCTGGCATAAATCCGATTTCTATTCCTCCATACCGTATGGCACCAGTGGAATTGAGAGAGTTAAAAGCTTAATTACAAGATTTGCTTGACAAAGGATTCATCCGACCTAGCAGTTCACCATGGGGTACATCTGTACTCTTTATGAAGAAGAAGGATGGTTCTATGAGATTATGTATAGATTACAGATAGCTCAATAATGCAACTATCAGGAATAAATATCCTTTGCCAAGAATAGATAATTTATTTAATCAATTGCAAGGTGCAAGTCATTTCTCCAAGATAGACTTGAGGTCGACTTATCATCAGTTGAGAATTCGGAATGAGGATATATCGAAGATAGCTTTTTGGACCAGATATGGACACTATGAGTTCTTAGTGTTGCCGTTTAGACTGACTAATGTACCAGCCACATTGATGGACTTGATGAATAAGGTGTTCAAGCCATTTCTAGACAAGTTTGTCATTGTATTCATCGATGATATTCTTGTGTATTCTAGGAGTAAGAAAGAACATGAAGAACATATTAGGATTGTGTTGCAGACTTTGAGAGAGCACTAACTGTTTGCTAAACTTTCAAAGTGTGAGTTTTGGCTTGAGAAGGTGGGATTTCTAGGGCATATAGTGAGCAAGGATGGGCTTGAAGTTGATCCTAGAAAGGTGGAGGCAAGCTATCTCCACGATTTATTGGACCCTTTGAGATTTTGAGCAAGATTGGAAAGGTTTCATTCAAGTTAGCTTTGCCATCTTGCATGGATAGTGTGCATCCGGTATTCCATGTATCAATGCTTCGGAAGTATATCGCCGTCCTTTTTCATATGCTATAAGTTCCTGCAGTGGATCACCAACAAGACTTGACATATGAAGAGATTCCAATTGCCATTGTGGACCGAATGATCAAGAGGCTAAGAAATAAAGATATATCAATTGTTAAGGTCCTATGGAGGAATCAAGCTATGGAAGAGTGTACTTGGGAAAGTGAGCAGAGCATGCCAGTTAAGTACCCCTATTTATTTCAGGATCAAGGTAAGTTCTTTAAAATTCGAGGACGAATTTAATTAAGGGGAGGAGAATGTAATACCCGTAATATTTTTTATTTTATTATTTTACTGCATGTTTGTTAAGATGTTGTGGATAGATTAATATTTTGGAGAATTTTAGAATTCTGTTTGTAGGAATAATTTGGAAAAGTGTAAATTATAAGAGTTATAAATTTATATTTTATCTTTAATTTTGCAAACTAGTTTTGTAAGATTCTGTGTGTGTGAGGTGATATACTTTCTCGATCAAAACTTGTTTAGCTCTTTATTTCCTGCAGTAAGCTTGAGTTTGCTGTTTATTCTGAGATGTGGAGATTGAGAAAAGTCTGGATATAATTTAGAAATTTATCATAAATGGTATAGATCTCCTTTTGATCTAAATTTTTAATATGTTGGATCTCCCTAAGTGCCTATTTTAAGTGACGAAGAGAATGGAGGAGTTTGGATGCCTGTAGCTCGTTTGAGAGATAGTTTAGTGTGAGTTGGCGAGGAAGGTTTCCAGTTCGGCAGATATAGGTAGTGCGAGTTGGCTCCTCGATTTCGAGATGGATAGAGGCTGATCAAGGTGGAAATTGGCGAAGTGGCATTTGCCGAGATGGCATTTGGCGAGGTGGAATTGTCGAAGTGGCATTCTGCGAGGAGGAATTCTGCGAAGTGGGATTAGCGAGGTAGAATTGCTAAAGTGACATTCTGTGGGGAGAAATTCTGCGAAGTGGGATTGGCGAGGCGGAATTGCCGAAGTGGCATTCTGCGAGGAGGAATTATGCGAAGTGGGATTGGCGAGTTGGAATTGCCGAGGTGTAATTCTGCGAGGTGGAATTGACGAAGTGGCATTTTGCGAGGTGGAACTCTGCGAAGTGGGATTGGTGAGGTGCCATTCTGCTAGGTGGAATTCTACAAAGTGGGATTAGCGAGGTAAAATTGCCGAAGTGGCATTCTGCGAGGAGGAATTATGCGAAGTGGGTTTAGCGAGGTGGAATTGCTGAAGTGGTATTCTGCGAGGAGGAATTATGCGAAGTGGGATTGGCGAGGGGGAATTGCCGAAGTGACATTCTGCGAAGTGGGATTGGCGAGATGGAATTATTGAGGCAGTGGCTTATTTAAAGGGAGAAGCAGTAGCCATTTTCTCACAATAACTTCTTCCCTTTTCTTTCTTTCTTTCTTCTTCATTTCTTCTCCCATCACTCTCCAATCTGTGCCATTTGTTTTCTAGTGCAATAATACTCGGAGTTAATGCATTAGATCATTAAATTATCACATTCAAGGTATTAGATCATCATTCTAAGTTTGGAGTCTTCTATAGCTGATTTTTGGGGAAAAAAGATAATTTCTCCAAATTTCATTTTTCTTTTATGTAACATTCTAGGTGAAACACTAGTACCTAAACCCTAGTTAGAAACCCTAATCCTAGCACCTAAACCCTAATTGGTGTTAGGGGGTGTTTATATGGGTTGGTTGTTATATGTGTTATATGATTTATTTGATGTGTTTATATGTGATTGACTATTATACATGTTATAGGATTCAATTGATGTGTTACATGTATGATTGAATGATATATATAATGTTATATGATTTAATTGTGTGTTTACATGTGTGTTTTATTGCAAATTAATTATTTTAGGGAAAATAAATTGAGGATAATAAAATAAATAAATAAAATAAAATAGTTCAATTTGGTTAGAAAAATAATAGGACTTGATTGAAAAAGATAATAAATAGGAGGGACTTAATTGGAAGTTTGTAGGACTTATTTGTAATAGAAAGAGATAGAGGGAGGAGTTAGTGGCAATTTGGTGCATCATGATCCAATGGAGCAATGTACGGGCGCATCCAAATCTAATGGATGCATGTGTAGAGCTCAAAGTGAGCTTTGTGAGATGGAAACACTTGATCACTCCACAAAAACCCACTAACTTATATTTTTTAATCACCAAATTCTGAATTTTTGTCAACCCATTTACCGAAAA
>CANXYC011196439.1:0-15151 GCA_948193065.1 Aleurites moluccanus
ATATATATATATATATATATATATATATATATATATATATATATATATATATATATATATATATATAAAATTTAATTAATAAATTTTATGTTTGAATTCCTTTTTTCAATATTAAAAAAAAAAGAAAATTCAAATATTTCTTATAAGACAAAGTTTTAATCTTTTTTCCTACCCTCAAATGCCCACTAACGTTAATGTTCAAAATCCAATAGAAGTAGAAGACCTCTCCAAAAGAAAAATAAAGTGAAGAATTCTAAGAAAAAAAGAAAAAGAGAAAAAGTAAACTATGATGCAAAATTGACCTTAAGAGAAGTTTCACTTTGTAGACAGTGCATTAATAATTGATTTAAATAAACTATTTCTTAATTAAAATGATTTAATTACATCTCCTAAAAGCTAATTTTTGATTCTTCAATGTAAATTAAAATGTGAATTGCTTCTTTTATACTTTCCACATGGTTTATAACTTTTTGTGAGATGTTGACATTGTCTTTATTAATTTTAATCCTTTCACTAAAGCCAAATTCATTATAGAACACTACCTAAGGATCCAATTTAGATAACAAAGAGTTTAACTTTTTGGGAAAGATATAGGGTTTGATTCTTTTTTCTTTTAATTAAGAGTGTAAATTAATAAAAATAAGTGTAATGTCAAATAAAAAAAAAAATTAACATTGCTGAAAGTAATCTAATTATTCGAAATTTATAAAAAAAAAAAAAAAAATAGTATAGGACGAATTAGATGTTGACCTAGTCCCTATAAATCTATAATGTTCCCATTGTTAATTAATAACCTTATTATGGAGTACTATTTATATCTTTTAATGATTTTTTAATTTTTTTTTTAGTATTATAGAGGGAAATTTATCTTAAATTTATTATTAAGGGAATATATATTTATCGTTAAATTATATTGAGTGTGAAATGATAATTTGATTATAGCATATGAATGAAGTTGACATTTAAATTTCTAAATCAAGATAAATCAAGATAATACTCTGTCTTGTTAATTGTGCTAGAAATCAAATAAGGGTTTTGCAAAATAATTCAATATATTAATTTTTTTTTATTTTTTAAAAATATATTAATTTTTTTTAACAAATATTCTAATATATTATTAAATCACTCCATTTAATTTATGTCTATTTTATTATTTATTAGCTCTAAAATAGTTAACAAAGACAGTAAAAATATAAAAATGTCATTGTACTTTATTTTTAGTTAATTAAATTCTATTTTTGATTTAAAAATATTTTTTAGAATTAAAAAATTTATTTCATAATTTTTGACAAATTTGAAAATAATAAAGAAATAAATATATTTTTATTTGTTATTTTTATTTTTAAAAAATAATTTAAGAAGAAATTAAATTATTTCTTCTTAAATTTTGTAATACAAATAAAAAATTTATTTCTTCTTAAATTTTGTAATACAAATAAAAAATTCATTTTCATATTTTTTACAAATTTGAAAATAAAAAATAAATAAAAATTTATTTAAAAAAATTATTTTTTTATTTTCAAATTTTTTATTTTTTAAAAATAAAATAAAAAATATTTTTTAAAATATTTTTATTTTTATATTTATCAAAAAATATGAAAATAAATTTTTTAATCCTAAAAAATATTTTTAAAGAAAAATTAAAATTTAATTAATTAAAAATAAAAGATAAAAATATTTTTATTTTTTTTATTATTTTTGTTAATTATTTTAAGATTGATTAACGGCAAAATAGATAGAAATTGAATGAAAAAGTCTAATAATATATTATGATATTTATCGGGAGAAATTAATATATTTTTAAAAAATTATAAAGAAATTGATATATTAAATCATTTTATAAGAGAAAATCATAATTAATCCATTAAGTATTATACTAATATCCAACTTAAACTGTTAAAATTTTTTAAATAATATTTTATATATAACGAAAAAATTAAATTTGAGCACTACAAAATCATAAATTTTTTAACATGAACTCAAATTTATAAAAGTTTTAAACAGAGCTTGAATTTATAAGAGGTTAATAAATTAAGCATAATATTTCAAAGATTCATTGAATTGAGTCTAATTATGAAAATAAGACTTGATTAATTTCAAATGAGTATCAAAATTGAAGATTTATGCAGTAAATTGAATGGTAAATAGCGATGAAGTGACAACACTCCTATCAATAAACAACGCAAGTTCTTGAATGTTATATGTCAGACCGGTCCTCACTCTTCAAAAATGGGTAAAAAAATATCACTAGTGGATTTGAAAGCCTAATAATCATACGTACTCCCCCGTCCCAACAAAAATAATTTTATTTCATTTTACATAAATTAAAAAATTTAACTATTTTTAATTTATTATATTAATTTTATCATTATCTTTTTTAAATATTATTGTTCAAAATATTTTTATTATATATTTTCTAATCTTTTTTAATATTTATAATAATTAAATTATTTATTTTAATTAACTATCATAATATTTTTATATAAAAATATTAAAATATTATTATGTTAAATTTATAATTTTAATATAAAAAAATAAAAATATATGTAATTATATTGATATGAATTAATAAAAAATATATTTAATAATTATTTATAAAATTAATATCTAAAAGTTGGATTATGATTTGAAATAGACGAAAAAGAAAAATATAACTATATTAAATATTAATTTAACTTATTAAATTAAGTCAGAATCATTAAAAAATTTTAATATAATAAAAATTATTAATTTATAAATATTTTACTGTAGCTCTCATCTATTTATTAAACACTGATAACCCAATAAATATGTATCAGAAAAAAAAACTAAAGAAATGAACAATTTAAAACGACACCGTTTTATGTTGCATTATATGAATGTTTAATTTTCTGCTGCCATGTGAATTCATTTACTAGGTTTAGTTAGTCAGAACTGGCAAAAAGTGAAAGCAAATATAAGGCTCTTATTAAATGACACGTTTTAATTCTTTTTGTGCTTCCAAAATCAGAAAAGCAAATAATAAAAAAATAATTAATTAATTAATTTTAAAAAAAAAATACAAAACGCGTAGAGGAAAGATTTCAAAATCACATGCTCCCCCTTTAATTAGTGTTGGACGCTTAGGTTCATCACAATCCCTCCATGACTTTCTCTCTCTCTCTCTCTCTCTCTTTCTTTTATTTTCTCTCATTTTCTTGCACTTTCTTCGCCTAGAAAGTAGCAATTTTCTTTCTTTCACTACTTTCACGCTGCAAAAACTAATACTCATTTGGAAACGGATCACTCCTTGATTTCCATCTGCAAAAATGGTTATTTTAGAGGGGAACATGGGCGTGCTTAATTAAGGATTTTATTATTTTATTTTAACCATTCTTGGTAATCATTAATCAAGTTTTTAATTGTAATTATTTGAGTTAAAATTAGTTGACCAACAGCACGACCACAAATTTTCAAAGTTCTACCTTGATCAGTGCCATCAATCCATCATAAAATAATCCCCAACTAATTATTATTTTCAACATTCTTACTTAATTGATTCCAACCATTAATTAATCAAGTAATTTACTTTCAAGGATATGGTAGGGTTTGAATTTTATAGACATTTACCAAAATTTTCAAGTAAATTTTTACTAATATCATTAGTCAATACTTCCCTTTAAATAATAATAAATTGAGAAAATTGACTATGAAATATATATATATTTTTTTTTATGAGACTCACTCAGATTTAAATACGGATTAATCGAAATAAGTATTTATTAGATATTAAATAGTTTTATTGAAAAAAATAATTAGCCAATTTTTTTATATTATTTTTTTTTTAATTTATTTGAAGTAAATTATTTATTAATTAATTATTTTTAAAAATATTTTTTATTATTTTATTTCATAAATTTTCTTCAAATTAATATATTAATTTACCTAAGAAGCTTATCATTAAAATTAAATTAAACAGTTTAATATTTTAATAAGTTTATTTCTTAACATCAATGGGATGAGAAGTGACAACAAATTTTAATATATATTTTCATTAATTAAGATCAACATTTACATGTAAAAACAAAACTGATTTAGGAAAATAAATTAAATAAAAATATTACAAACAGAAAAACAAACTATAGATAGAAACAACAAAAAAACTCTCTTTTGTCTCTCATTTATTTTTTTACCCCTAAAATTCTATTCTCCATTCTTTTCCTGATTTGGTAGCTAACAATCTCTATAAACAAAAGATTCTACTTCACATGAACATATATGCTTCTTAATAATTGAATTAAGATCATCATTAGCATTACTACGTTGGATTATTCTATAATTACCCCACCTGGCTGAGTTTGAGTTTGACCCGACGAGTGAACTCGCTTCTTGGATTGACTCAGTGGATGTTATCAAATCAATGTTCTTCAATATATGTCCATTGCTAACCAGTTGACTCAAAATTGCTGACTCAGTAACTAAATTCTTCTTGATTTTGTGTTGCATTGCAACTCGAACGATTTCTGTTAACATTGCACTTGAAAGTCTTCGAATTCCCCGAGCTCCACCCATCAAAATCGCTGGGTTAACTTGAGAATGAGATTGAGTTTTGTCCGAGTTTCTCTTGCTATGCTTGCTTGAACTACTACTTTCTTGTTTTGTTGATATGTACACTGACTCCAGGCTTAAATTCCTGACTCGGCCGAGTGGGTCACTCAGCAGGACTAATTTTTTCACGTCTACTAACATTATATGCTTAAAATTTCTTCTAACTCGACCGAGTAGCATTGGATAACATGCCCATCTTTTCAAACTCATTGGAACATGGTCTAAAAACCCAGCAAGTGAGTTCTCCGGATCCAGCTCACTCGCTTCGAAACCTACCACCGATCCATAACTCAACCGAGTCAACTCACCACCATTCTCTTCCGATTCACTGGAATTATTGTTACTATAAACCCGAATTCTCTTTCCCCAAAGAGGCTCACCAAATTCCTTCTTCCCATGTCTGACAAACTGAGTCACATCAAATCTCAGCCGCGCCGACACCGAGTCATGAATCGTTCTGTTCAATTCTTTGTAATAATGAACGAGTTTGAGGAACGAGTCATTCTCTTCTTTAATCAAATATTGAAATCTCGAAGAAGAAGATGAAGAAGCAAATATAAAAACAACATCAGTTTTGGAAGTGAGACCTGACCTGTGTAAGAGTCTCAAGAAAAGCTTGAATTCATCTTCATTAGTGTCTTCTACTACATGAGCAACAAGAAGATCGCTCATGGCTCTGGTTCCCCTGCTATAAAGCTTACCCATTCCTTGAAGAGCAAAAGAAGAGAGAAATAATTCAATTCTTCTGGTGCCATTTTTTGGGTGGTAATTTTTACTCCAAATCTTGGAAAACCAAGAAAATCTTGATTTTCCGGCGGCGATTGCGTGGTGGTTCTTGAACTCATTAGTGGCCGGTTTATTATTATCGGAGAGAAATCTTCGTGGGGTTTTAATTGTGGTGGTGGGTTCGAAAGTTGAGAGAGTAAAAAGGAGAAGAGTGAGAAAAAGTAGAAGAGCGCAAATTGAAATTGTGGATTGGGTTTTTGTAAGAATTGGATTATTGGAATTGCTTCTTTTTATAGTTTTTGAACTATTATTTGGGCTTGAAGAAGAAGAAGAGAAAGGAGTACGACTAGTTTCATCAACAATGGCAGTGGAATTAGTGGTGGTGGTGGTGGTGGAGGCGGCGGAGGAAGAGTTGTCTTCTTGGAAGAAAACTAGGAATAATCCCATACCCCAATTTTCGCTGCTGCTCTTAGTCTTAGACTTGGCTGTGATTCCCATCTCTCTCTGTTTTTCTCTATCTCTGCCTCTCTGGTTTGGGTTTTGTGAGTTGGGAGTGTGAAACTGAAAAAAGCTTTTCTTTTCAATGTCGCTAGCTCCACACACACACTCTCCACTGCAAGTCTATTAGTATTGGTGTGTGTTAAAATAAATGCATAAATTTACATACATTGTTAAAATTACCTTCATTTTAACAAAATGTGATTATAACTCTGTTTATTTTTCTATTAAAATAAATATTATGTTTACATCTTTGCACCATGAGTTTGTCTTTGAAAATGTGTGTTGTCTTTACTTACCAGTTAAAATTAAAATCACTTACCTTATTTTCTTATTTATTATTTTTGTTTTTTATAATTTAATCAGGATCAATTTTATCATACTTTGGATTCAATTATTAATTCCCTCTAACAATTCTTCTTAAATCAGATATGAAACTTTTTTTTTTTTTTTAGCATTGAGAATGATAAATCAGTCTGAGTCTATTGCTTGTTTAGGGGAACAGATAATTATTGCTGAGCAATGTTTTTAGAATAAGAACAATTAAAGAATCCGTGAAAATAAAGAGTTAGAGAGCGAAAAGTTTGATTGGAGTCGAATCAGTTAAATCGAAAAAAAATCATATATATATAATTTAATATTTATTATACATATATGATAAAAATAAATATAATTTGATATTTATTATTTTTATCAAAAATAAAAAAAAATAAAAAAAAATTAACTAGTTCGAACTGAAAAAATTGATCTGATTTAATTGGTTCACAGATTAACCAACTATTCATCAATTTTTTAATCAATTTTTTGAGATTGATCGAAATAATTTTTTATTTAATTTCAGATTTTAATAAGATACTGACCCATTAGAATCGAAAAAATCGATTTGATTCGACTGATTTATCAATTAACCAGCTAATTTACCGATTTTTAGAGGATGGGTAAATGAAAACTGACTAGACCGATTTTTGATTTAATTCTCAATTTTTTCTATTAGACCGATTAATTTGATCCGATTTTGATAACTATGAAAAAAAAATTAAATACATATAAATATTTATTATTAAATTCATTTTAAAAAAAATAAAGTTAGAACATCTTTCAAAAAAACAATTAATAATAAAAAATAGTAATATTTATTACTATTTTAACTCATACCTACTCTAGTAATAAAATGAAATTATTATAATAATAAATGTTAAATTTTTATTTTTACCAATATTAAATCTCTGCTATTAAAATTTTAATTTTATCAATATTAAATCTCTCCTCATTACTAAAAAAAAAAATTAATATTATTTCTATCATAACAATTTTATAACTCATTCTCTTCTTAAATAAATAATTTTATCATTTCAACGATGAATTTCACTTGCAATAAAATAGATATACTCTTCTTTTAATTTTAAACCGATATATCTTCTTAATTATAGAGTTCCCTAAATGAATAATACAGATTTCAACTGATTCAGTGTAATTCTAATAATTTTATTGTAAAACAAATTGAAATATCTATATGGGGTGATTCATCCTATTAACATTTACATGAACGAAAAAGGAAAATTGAAATTCTAACAAATGCTTATTATTAAATTTATTTTAAAATAAAAAATTTAAACACCTTTCAAAAAAAAAAGTACATGTGAATATGAGTGAAAGTAAATATCGAAAATCGAATCAAATCGAATTTAATTTAATTTAATTATTTTAAAAATTAATTTTGGTTTGATTTTATTTTTATTATAACTTGATCTATTTAATTCGGTATCAAATTATATATATATATATTTCAATAATTATATATATATATATATTTAAAAAAATAGTTAATTGAATAAACATGTCGATTCGATTTAGTTTGGTTAATCTTATAAAATATTGGTTCAATTCAAAAATCAATTCGATTTGATTTTTAAAATTTTAAATTTAGTTAATTTAATTATTCTAAAATTTAAATCGGATTTAATCAAATCGACCAAATGCTACCCTTACTAGTAAGTTTTTAGCTTAGTAGAATTGAAGTCGTTTATAAGATTATAAGTTTTAAATTTAAAAAATTATTAGGTAGTATGAGAATATATTTACCCTATCCATATAAAAATGAATTATATGTGATTAAAATAGAGATAAATTCACAACTTTACTCTATAAAAGTAGATTATATATGATTAGAATAGAGATAAATTTATGACTTTATTTTATGTATGTAAAATGAATATATTTATGTTTAACTTAATAATTTTTCTTTAAATTTAAACTCTAATTGAAATTAGATTTATCAAAAATAAAATTAAAAGAACGAAGGAGAGACTTCAATGGAATTAAATAATCTCAGCTCCCTAGAAAAATAAAATTATGTTTCTCTTTCATTTATTTATTTATTTTTTACTACAAGGGAGTTTCTAACTCAAATAATGCAAATAACATACTAAATCACTTCAAAGACATGTAACAAATATCTTCACTAACTGCAGTTTACAAGCTAATTAAATGGGACTTGCTCTATCAATCAACTTTTTATTTAACGATATTCAAAATACTTTTAATATTATGAGATCTTAAATTTAAATTTAAATTAAAGTTAAATTTATTAAAAAAAAAGAAGTTGCTCCTTTTGCAAGTGCTTGTAGCAATGTGAACCTCTTCTTTCATTGTTAAAAATATAACTATTTTAACTCGTACCTTATTTTAGTAATAAAACGAAATTATTTGAACAATACATGTTAGATTTTGAATTTTATCAATATTAATTATCTTTCCATTAATAAAAAATTATTATTATTTCTATCATAATATTTTTATGACTCGTCCTTTTTGTAAAATCGTATTTTTTGTGTGTGAAATCATTCGATATTTGATTATATTGACTTTTGACTAAATTTGAATTCAAGTATGATAGAATTCACAAAAGATTATGGTTATCAAAATCAGATTGAACCGATTGATCAAATCAGAAAAATTGAGAACTTAATCAAGAATTGGTTCAATCAGTTTTCATTTATCCGTCCTTAAAAATTGATTAAAAAATGGTGAATTGACCAATGAACCGATCGAATTGGATTGATTTTTTCGATTCTAGCGGGTCTTTTTTTTTTTTATCAAAATGATATCATTTTTGTCAAGTAAAAAGGGCTCAATTTTAAGTTAAAAAAAAATTAAGAGAATTTCAATAATTTCATTTCAATTTTACCCCATGCTAAAACTTATGTGACGCCAAAAACATAACTTTATTGCATGAGTAGATGTTTGAACAAGTGAATATCCATAACTTACTATATATATAATTTTTGATTTAATGCAATTGGATTGACACCATAAAAAATATGATCTTATAAAAATTTTTGATTTAGCCATAATTGCATTATATTTATTTTCATCATATATATAATAAATATCAAATTATATATACATATATATGTATATCGATTTTTTTTATTTAACTGGTTCGATTCTTTGACCCTCTGCCTTTACTAATTTTTTAACCGGTTCGATTTTAAAAATATTGCAAGTGACAAAACTCTCTCAACGTCTATTTTTTCCATTCACAAGATTCGAACTTGAAATTTTATAAAAAAAAATGAGTTTCTTATTATTCGAATTAATATGTGTTGATTAAGGTTGTATCTTTAATTGAGATATTATTATTATTATTATTATAATCAAATATTCATTAATAAATGAGAAATTTTATTTCAGTAATATATATATATATTTTACTTACATGATTCTTTCATTCATATGTAAATATATTTTAATTTTAAAAATAAAAAATAATAACATGAATCATTAAATTTGAAAAATATGAAATGAATTTTAATATTTTTAATTATATTAATAAAATATTAAAATTAACTGTTCAAATAAAGTGTGCTCATACTCCATATTATTTACATAGATTTTATATAAATGTTTGAAAATTTAAAATTATATTTTATATTTAAATTTTTTATGGTTTTTATTAAGAAAAAGCAGGAACTCCTGCTGCATTAAAACAACCAAATCCATAGGAAAGGTCCGAAAGGATGTGGTCCTAATTCACCTGAGGGATATGCTTTCTTGGCTAGAGATTTTGCAATTAAGTTGGCAGTCCTTCTTACATGAACAAATTTAAAAGCACAAAACATAATTATTTATTTTTATTTGGACTGTTTTATTGAACATACTTATATTACTTTGTATTACTTTTCTTTTTTTACAATTAATAGTAAGGAAATAAAAAAAATATATATTTCATAAATTGAGATGGGGCTGACACTACAGAGAATACGAACCCTTGAGGGGATAGGTATGGGAAATTCTATTTTTACGCGCTGTAACATGGAAGAGGGACGAAGCTAATGTTTCAGGGACTGGGGTAGAGATTAGAAAATCTATCTCCCTATCCCTAAATTATTTTTAATATAAATTTATATCTTATTTATTTATTTTTTTTTTAAATTAATTATAAATCGGATAAAATATATTATTTTCATTTACTAGAATATAATTATTTTAAATAAAAAAAACTATATTCTACTAAAAAGAAAATAAACTAGAATCAAATTCATTGAATTATAAAATATTATTTTTCTAATGAGTATCTTATAATCAGTTATTTCATATAAAATATAATTAGATAATAGTTATTTCAGATAAATATAAATAAATTAATAAAAAAATAAATTAGATAAAAAAAAAGTAAAAATTTTGATAGAATTATATCTCGTTATAATTATTAATATCACAAATAATAAGTTAAAATTTTTACCTTTTATTTATTTAATTTATTTTTATATTTATTAATTTAATTTCTTTGAACTTTTATTTTTTTTTAATTAGGGCACTTATTATTATTTATTAATTTACACATCAATATACACTTTAGTAACTGTAAATTGAAAAGAGTAATAAATTATTATAAAAATTATAAAAACACTATTATTTTATTCATACATATTTTACTGTATACGCCCAGCATAAAAAAAAAAAAAACATTTTATGTTTATCTATTTATATAAAAAGCTCTGCCGACATTGTAACATGTGAGTTTATTTTATGCAAAGGAAGGATCTGAATTAATGCTAAAAATAGTGATACAAAATTAAAAACTTTTGTTATTTGGACCATTGAAATTGAAAGCTTTGTCTCAAATTATCTTCTTGTGAGCTTCCTGCCAACCATACATTTTATATACACAACAACTCAACCAAATCTGAGCAAGTACTGCTCGTGTAATGTGTTTAGGAATATAAATGGGAGGAAAAAGATGGTATAAATGGATTTTTTTTTCTTGTTTCTTAAGATGATTTTTTAACTTTTTTATTAAGATCAAGGAACAATAAGAAAAAAAAATTGTAAAATTTTTAAGGTATTTTTTGTAAAAACATTTCCGTATTCGATTTATTCATTCAGAAATTACTCTTATGAATGTTAAGTCTTAAAAATTAATATAAAAGATTTAAAAATTGATTAGTAATTTAAGCGTGTGAGTAGAAAAATAAAATTAAAAACATTAAATTATATAATTATTGAATTAATAATTTAGTATATACAAGAAAAATAACTTCAACAATTTTTCTTTTCTTGATAGAATTTTCTATGTAGTAAAAATAATTTGTGAATTTAGAGGCAAAATTTTATGTTTTCCCCTACCAGACTTTTCCTTGGCAAAAATTATATAATTCCTCCTGGGATCAAGGAAAAAAATTTAAAAATATTTTCCATTTAAAATGCGTTGACCCTTCCTAATAGAGGAACTAGAAAGGAACTCAAGCATTAATGATGAGATTTTGTTACCTATTTATTTATTTATTTGGAAGAGGGAAGCCAACCCTAGAGAGTTGGTGAAGATACTGAATTTTGACAAACTGAATATTTTTATTAACCATTATTAAGAAGGAGATTTAAATTTGAGTATATTATAAGTGCTGTTTGGTAAAAATAAATTTATCTAATTGTTAATTTTTTTTGTTCATAATATTTATATTAAAATTATTTGGTTAATAATAATTGTTAAATAGTCAAATAACTACTCTTTATAAAAATTTTAATTTGATTTTTTTGAAAAACTTCATACTTATTTAAATAAAAATATTAAATTATTTTTAAAATTTAATATTTAAATAAAAAAATAAATATAAATATTTATTTTTAATAATCATCAAATATATTAATAATTAATAATAATTTTACCAAATACTTATAATAATAAGTTATTAGATAACAATTACCAACGATTAACTTTCATCCACCATCTAACAGTTAATAACAAGTATTACGAACAGCTAAATTAAATTGAATCTAAATATTTATTGTTAATTTATGTCTAAATATATAATTTAAGTGAATTTCTTATTTTAATATTTTTTATAGATTATTTAATAATTTTATTTTTAAATTAAGATATAATTTTCTAATAAGAATAAAAGATATGTGTTACTAAAAAATAGTAATACACCGTTGAAATGACTTTGACTTTTAATATCAAGTTCTCAACGTGAAAATTAGAAGCAAAAATATTAATTAATTTTGTATGAATTTAGTTCATAGATTTCATTTTTAGAAATGAATACAAAGGACGAAGATATTGGGATATAAAAGGGTGAGTATAAAAATGAATATATATTAAAAAGATGTCTAAAATTAGAGGGTATCGGTTTGATTTGGTTGGTTTAAATTTTTTTTATTAAATTAAATTAATTTTTTTAATTTAAAAATTTTTCAAATTAAATCAAAATATTATTATAATCAAATTATCAATTTGGTTTAATTTGCCTTTGATTTATTAGTTTTAAATTAATTTTTTTTTATAAACTGTCATTATTTTATTATAAATTTAGAAAAAAATAATAACAAAGTTTGGGTGATAAAAGTTTCGAAAAATAGTTTAATGTATAACACAAATCTTATTTATTTTATTAATTAACATATTTAAAAATTTTTTTCTCAAAAATTATATTTTTTTATTTGTTTTTAGTTTATATTTACGAATGACTTTTTTTAAATTTTAAATTATATATATATATATATATATATATATATATATATATATATATATATATATATATATTCGATTCAATTCGATTTGAAAAAAAAAAACTTTAATCATAAATTAAATCAAGCATTCAATTTCTTTTATTTTTTAAATTAAAATCAAACCAAACAGTTATAAAATTATCAATTTTAATTTGATTTAATCGATTTGATTTGATTTTATCAATTTTGTTCGATTTTATCAATTCGGTCACCTTTAAAGATTTTAGATTAAATACAATATCAATTTTATAAGTGTAATCTCTAAGAATATCTAGTAAAAAATTCATTTTTTTTAAGAGTGAAAAATATTTATATTTTAAATATATAAAATATAAGTGTCGGAAAATATTTTTATACTTGTTTTGATAAAAAAAAAAAAAGGTTAAATTTACAGGCATGTAAATTCATAAAATGTAATTCTTAATTTAGTCATCTATTATGCTTTTAGCAGTCTCTTATTCTTTTACAAAAAAATAATTATTAAAATCGGACTGAATTGATTGATCGAACTGAAAAAATTAGAGATTAAATTAAGAATTAGTCCGGTCAGTTTTTAAAAATTTGTTCCTTCAAAATTAGTGAACCAGCTTGTTAATTAGTGAACCGATTAAATCGGATTAATTTTTCTAATTCGAGTGGGTCATATTGTTAAAAAAAAAAAATATTATTTTTTTAATTTTTGATCAAAATAATAAATGTCAAATTATATATATATATATATATATATATATATATATATTAATTTTTAATTGTTCTCTCAAAACAATTTTATATATATATAATTTATAATTATTCATACATATTAATAAAACTTATTTAAATAAAAATATTTTTATTAATAATTTAATTAAGTACTATTACTTAAATAAATATTAATTATACAAAAAAAAAAAATACGGTTTGAATAAAAAAAATAAAATTTCAACAAAATATATCCTATTTACTTTTATTTTACTAGTAAATAGTAAATTTTAAAAGCATTGAAAATTGTCCTTTCTTCTTAAATGTTTAATTTTTTCTTATCAAAACTTAACTTTTAATTTTTAAAAACCATTTGCCTTTTTCTTTTTTCTCAAGTTTTTTAGATATTCTTGAAACTACCATTTCCAGTGTAAATATCTTTTCTTTTTTCTTTTTCTTGTTCTTAAATTTATTTTTATCTTCATTTTTGTAATTTTGGAATAATTTTTTATTATTATATTCAAAATATTTGAAATCATATGATTAAGATTTATTTTATAATTCAATTTAATTTTGACTAAAAGAAAAATAAAACATCAATTTATATAATTATATTTCTTTTATATGCATTACACTGTTAATTTTATAAGAATACAATATAAGAAAATAATTTTTTTAAGAAATTTATTATTTTTCAGAAAATTTTGATGAATGGAGTTATTATTATTGTTTTATAATATTAATAATTTAAATTTTAATAAAAATAATTTATCAAATATTAATTTATAAATGGTATTAATTTTTTTAAATACTTAAAAATAAAGTTGTGAGCTGATATAATTATCTAACAAAATATGGATATGGTTGTTAATTATTTAATTTTTTATAATTAAATTATCATTTTTATTTTATGGAACTATGATAAAATGAAATTGGTTTTATGAATTACAGCAGCAATTTTACTCTGTCTAAATTTAATATAATATTTAATAGTGGCAGTGATTGGGCTGTATATTAAACGCGCCAGAAGTGAGAGTGGGTGTAAAAAATTTGCAACCTAACATAAAGAACAAGATCTGACGGAGAAGATTGTGAGAGAGTGTGGAAAATGAATGGAATGGTCCCAACAAACGAAGAAAATACTAATATTTTAGACGGTGGATCTGAAACTGAACTCATAACACTGGTACATCTCTGTCACTGTCCGTACATTGAGAAATGTAAACTTCTTGGCTGGGTCCTTTGTTGGCTCTTCCTGTGGATCTTTAAAATTAATTTCCTAACGTGAAGAAGGAAACTTTGAGTTTGTACATCAGTAAATAGATATTTAAATGATTCCAAATAATATTTATGTAATAACCCGAACGATTATAGTGAAAAATCTAAATCGGGTAGGAATTTTTTTTTAAATTTTCCAGGGAGCAATAACCGAAAATTTATCAAGGACAATGAAAAATAGACATTAGAGTGAATTATAGAATTTAAATCAGAATTAAATCGAATAGAATGGGCAATATGAACATAGTTGAAAATGCTAGAGTATTAAAAATTATAGCAAAATAAATTGAAAATACTTAAGAGTTAATTAATAGATTAATTAATAATTAATCAAGGATTAGCCTAAAAGTCAATAAAAGTGGCTAAATAATTATATATATATATATATATA
>CANXYC011196470.1:0-14262 GCA_948193065.1 Aleurites moluccanus
AATATAAAACCCTAAGTATTATTGCATCTCCACAACTTATTGAGTTTTTCGACTCATTCTTTCTTTCTACTGTGGATTTCAGGTGCTAGAGAACTTGTTGACAGGATAGATAAAGCTTCTTGATTATTTTTCTCTCCAAGAAGCTAATGTAATGACTTGATAATTATATAATATTTTGTATTATTTTCGAAATACTAATCATAGCGGCTCCATGGATTGAATTATATTAGAATTGAGATATAATTTAGCTTATTAGAAATCTTTGTTCCTCATTGATGATTGTATTTTATCTTTTGATCGATAAGGAACAAGTGATATTGTATTGATGGATTATCTATCTATTAAAGTATATTGCATAGTTATAGAATATTATTGATGATTGTTGATCTAGGTCTGGGTTCTACGGGTTTATGGTGGCCTTAAGTATACCCTTGCCCTAGGACCATCACACTTTTAGTTTTAGGGTGTGACAGAAAGTTACTGGTGAAGATGAGGACATTAAAAAAAGATGGAGGAGTTATTTTGAAGAACTTATCAATAATGGTCAAGGTGGTAGCATGGTTGACATAGACTATATAACTATAGAGAATAGTGTGACCTTCACTAGAAGGATTAGATTTTCATAAGTCATAAAGGCTTTGAAGAGGAAGAAAGTTGGAAAATCCTATGGCTCTGATGGAATACTAATTGAAGTAAGGAAGTGTATAAATAATGTGGAAGTAGCTTGGTTAATCAAATTGTTTAACAAAATCCTAACTTCAAACAAAATATCAGATGAATGGAGGAAGAGCTTTTTAGTACCATTTTTAAAAGCAAAGGAAATATTTAGAGTTGCTCAAATAACAGGAGAATTAAACTCAAGAGTCATACTTTAAAGTTGTGAGAAAGAATTATAAAACATCGCTTACATGGTGTTATATCTATCTCTGCCAATTAATTTAGGTTCATGCCAAGTTGATATACCATAGAAACAATATTTCACATTAGAAGTTTGATAGAGAAATACAAAGATATGAGGAAAGACTTATATATAGTCCTCATTGACTTGGTGAAAACTTATGATAGAGTCACAAGGGAAATTTTATGGTAATTGTTAGAACATAATAGGATATCATTTAGATACATTCAAGTATTGAAGGACATGTATAAAGGAGCAACTATAAATATACGCGCAATTTGAGGAGACTCAGAAGACTTCAATTTCAGTTGGGTTGTATCAAGTATCTGTAGTGAGCCATTACTTCTTTGCTTTAGTTATGGTTAATTAATAATGCATATACAAGAGAAAATCTGTTGGTGCATGATGTTTGCAGACAATATTATACTAGTAAATGAGACACAAGAGGGAGTCAATAGAAAGTTAGAGTTATGGAGGAATACTTTGGAAAGGTTTCAGGTTAAGTAGAACTAAGACGGAATACATGCATTGCAAATTTAGTTAAGACTGAAGTGGGGATAATGAGGTAGTTAGCTTAGATGGAGTGGCATTGTCACAAAGCAACCATTTTAAATACCTAGGATCAATCATTCAAGGTGATGAAGGTTGTGAAGAGGATGTTAACTATAGGATAAAAGCTGAGTGGTTGAAATGGAGGCTTGCCACAGGAGTCCTATGTGATAATAAAATTCCTCATAAATTAAAAGGAAAATTATACCATACAGCTATTCGACCAGTTATGTTATATGATAGTGGATGTTGGACAATAAAGGGATAACATATATCAAAAATGAGGGTTGCACAAGAAAAATACAAAGAGATACAAAAAGATACAAGTTTATATTAGGGTTTTTTAATTAAAGTTCTTTAAACTTTGTATTGGAATTGAATTGAAATAGAGTTACAGATATTGAGCTAACTTCAGAAGGAGACTTCAATCATCAATAAGATTTCTCTTTTACTTTATTCTCTTTATTTTTATTATTCAATTTTTTTTCAATTATTTTATAGAGATGAATCATTTGAATGAAATGAAGATAAGTGATGTTATTAATTCCATTATTAGTTGAGAACTTTAATTATAGGGAATTAGATGGAACCATTTAAGTAAATTATGTTAGATTAATATTTCAGAAAACCTAGAATTCTAAAATTAATTATTGACCTACGCTTAATTGACTACAAAAAAATTCGCTAATTAGCAACAAACTAGTTTTTTATGCTAACTAGCAGCAATTTTATGACAGATAGCAATAAAACAAAAAAAAATGAAAAAAAATAAAATATACATAACGATATATCTATGACAGTTTTACGATAGATCTACGATGAATTTAGCAATGAATTCGAACAGTCGCTAAATTGTGGTGCTAAACATTAGCACCACATATTTGTAATGAAATAGCAAGACACTAGCAATGGATTAGCGAGGGAATTTTTTTCGTTCAATTGTCGTAAAATTTATTGTGCAAATTAAAAAATAAATTTTCATGTCATGTTATAGCGATAAATCTATTAAATTTAGAGACAGATAAATTTATTGCTAAATTTCAATATATAAAAGTGCCCAAATCCCTATTCTTTACTTTTAGTTCGCTGCTACTTTTCTTTTTTCTCCTCTTTCTCATGTTCTTTGACGTCAGCTTAGAGATAGATCACAACCCACCTATTGTTGTTACTGCCTCCACCGCCGCTGAAACTTGCCACCACTTAGAGATGAATCACAACACACCTAAATAGATAAGTCATATGTTGCTAACATATTTTAGCGATGAAATTACACTACTTAGCGACATAAAATTGTGACACTAAATAGCAGTTTTTTTTGTAGTGATTCTCATAGTAGTGATTGGTCACCATTCATATGTAGGTATTAACTTATGAATTGATAAATGAAGGTTAATGCTAGGAATTAGACCAACAATAATAGAAAGTTATGAATTAAAAATATATTAGCTTTCTATTGAAATGAATAAATTTAATTAGGGTTTAATTGAATATTTTGTTAACTAAATTTGAAAGATAGGTTAATAAATAAATTATTTCTAATTTGATTGTTTATTTTGAATTCTATGGTTAATAAATATTAATTTGGCATTGGTGAAGTTGAATTTCCTAGAGCCTTTTACAATTGTTGATTTAATTAGATTTATATGCTTTTAGTTTAATGTATTCTATTAAATTCAAATTTGGTTTAGAGAGTTTATGATTTAATTTCATTTGTGACAACCTTAATTGCATAATTATGGACTAGACTTCCTTGAGTAAGAATGATTTTGGTAGTCTCTTCACTTGCTACACCTATCTCGTATACTTGTAAGTATATCGTAACCATCTAGTTTAGGCTAGATAACTTAGGGACAATCATTAAGTTGTCGCTAGACGGGCTTGGCATTGCCATCAAAAAGGTTAGGCATCAACAAAGAGAGGAGGCAACACCAGTTTGTCTGGAGGGCGGTAGCTAGTGGTCCGATGAAATTTCATCTAAATTCCATCAACAATAAAAGGAGTTGCTGCTAGGATGATTGGGTGGTGCCACCATGAAGGGAGGGCGGTATTAAATGGCTTAGAGAGTAGCAGCTTGGTGGTGGGATGGAGAGGCACAAGTTGCTGCCTTAGAGGGATGGGCACGCTAGTGCTTTGTGGGCGGCAAAGGCAACCCTCTTGGGTGGCAGCCCAAGGAGAATCCTACTGCTTTTTTTGTTTAGGCCTTCTAGATCATTTTTTTAGTGTCTTGGGTCTTTAATTTGTGCCCTTCAACCAAGCACAAGTCTGGTTGTGTCCCGAATGTACAAAATCATTTAATTACAATTGTTAATTATATATGCTCTTTTTTAATTATATTATGGTTCTTTATATGATTGTTGCTTTTACTATTATTGATCACCATTAATAATGCTTATTGATATCCTCCTTATTATTCATCCAATTGTTTTATTGACAATGACTTGGCCATTGGTTTTTAAGCCAAGTTTATTGATAGAGCTTATTGATTGTTATCATTGAATATTATTATTAAGTCATTAGTAATGAATGGTTGCTTATTATTATTGAGAGGCCACTTAGGCCTATATATTGTTATTACAACCACCTAACTATAACATAATCATAAGACACGTTATGATAGAATGTCTTTCCAAATGAGGGATAATTCATTGGACCGTATGTACTAGTGATTTAATTAATATAGTCTGAAATATCAGTGTTTTCACCTAAAAGAAACTATCGTGCCCGAAACGTATACTCCACGCAAGTATATGTTAGAAGTTTTAAGGGAGCGTTGGTGCCCTATTACTGTTATTGATACCAAATTTTTATGTCATTAATATATTGATTGGTATCATTCCTTTGAGGCACATGGATGTTATTAATTGTGAACCCTATTGAATTGCTTTGCTTACTACATATTATTCATATATGATTCATCGCATATTCCTTGAGAACCACCCAAGCATTGATATATTTTTACAATTCAAATTGTTGAAAGCTCACCCTTCTTCATATTATTGTTCTTTTCAAGTGGTGAGAGAGTTAATAGTGGTGATAAAACTTTTTGATCGTTCTGTTATTTCTAAGAAGCTTCTAAATGTATAATTTTGACATTTTTTTATATATCATATGAATATTTACTCTTAGTAGCTTTGTAGTACTTAAAGGTATAAATATAATTATAATGGAAGACATTATTAGATTTTTTCTTATTTATTATGGATGATGATTAATAATGTGATCGTTAATCCATAGTAAACAAGTGGTATTAAATGAATATATAATTTTGATTATATTTTTGTATGGAATGTATGGATGGTGTAGATATTTGTGTATTGTTGATCTAGAAAATTATATGTTTGACATTGAGTTTTATGGATTTTCGATGATTTTATATTTATTTATATTCAAAAACCGTCACACCACTTGAGACAGGTATATCACAGATAAAGAGAGAAACAAAGGGTGTAGGATGATTTTTTTTTTTTTTTTTTTTTGTCTCTAGTTAAAGGAAAATATTTATTTTTTAGATGGAATGACTAAATAGTAAATAGATTAAAATTAAAAAATTGATTTTATTTATTTCTTAAAATATAAAGATGCACTCATTAGGTTAAATTCAGGAATTAAATAGTATTTTATTTTTTTATTTAATAAATTTAACTTATTTATTTTTAATTATTATCTACAAATAAAACATAATAATAAATTTTTGCATATATATTATTTGTAGAAAAAACAAACACATACATTCTTAAAAAATTATGTAAAAAATCAAATTGACAATAAAATCTATGAAAAAATTTATTAATAATAATATAAAAATTAATATTTTTACATATAATTTTTTATTTTGTATTATTGATTATATATAATTAGTTGTATGTATACAATAAAGTACATACAACTAATTATATATAATCAAATATATTTAATTGATAATATATTATTAAATTTAAAAATTATATTAAATATTTCATTATTAATTACATTAATATCATTAATTGACCTTTATTTTTTAAATTTAATTAGGTACCTTTGTCTTAGCTTTAAACTTATATATTCTAATGGCAATTATTAAATTTTGAATATAATTAACATTACATGATGCATCGTAAGAAATTGAAAAAGTTAGGCTGAGCTTTGATTTCAGATGTACCCATGACACGTAGCCTCTACTCGTTGATGGCCGGTTAGCTAACTCATTAAACACTACTGTCTATGCAGAAACCTCATAATCACAAAATTTCTTCGGCACAAATGTATGAACGTTCTGGATTCACCAAATCACCAATCTTTTAAATGCAGAAGTGACAATTAAAATTTCAATTAATAATTTCGCAATATCATTGAAATGATTATCTAAATATCATTTTATAAGTTAAATTAAAAATTTATTAATAAAAATAATAATTTTAAATAAAGATTTTATATAATATATATAAATTTAAAATCTTTTAATCCGAGAATATAAAAACTCAAAATACTTTAACACTATAAATAATTTCAATATCATTAAATTAAAAATTTATTAATAATTTTTTTTAATTCATCATATTATGTTAATAAATATTTGAATTTGTTATTTTATAATTATATAAAATATAATTTTAATACAATGAAATTTTAATTTCAATTTAATATTTATTAATAGAGATTAATACGTCAATGTGAGAAAAAAAAAACTATTTATTTATCTTATGATTAAAATTGTGTTATTACGACAAATATGGGTGCCAACGGTAATCTTTAATCCAAAAATTGCCACGATTTACAAAAGGGACGTAAGAAGCAAAGGGAGGAAAGCCTATTTTGTCCACAACTGAAAGAATCAAATTTGAAGGTAACAAATCAAGTTTGGATGGGAATTGACTATAAACTTTCACATTTCAACCATACATGTGGAATAATCTATTAACGCTCAACAAACATTGTGGACAAGGAGAACCATTCCACTCCCAATTCTCCACGTGCTTCCCCTCCAAAACCTACGCTTACTTGCTTCATTCTACTCAAATATTCTTCCTCATACAATGTATTATGTATGTGTCTTCATCACATAAAATCGATTAATAAAAATTTATTTTATGAAAATATTCATTTATTTATGTTTTATTATAAAAAAAAAATAATATTCATATTTATTCTATATAATATTATGCTAAAATTGATAAGATATATGTATTCAATGTCTTATAATATTCATATTATATTCTATTGGTTTGATAAAACAATTCTCTTTTTCGTTTTTCATAAAAAATCACTTAATAGAACTCAAAAATAGTAGAAAATAATAATAATAATAATAAGTATTGGTATTTATGGTTCGGTTTAATTAATTTAAATTCAATAATTTTAACCATATTAATTATATTGGTTTGTAAATAATTTTAATAAAAAAATCAAGTAAAACTAAATTATCTAAACCAATATTATTAAGTTTTAATTTGAATAATTGATCGGTTTAAATTATAAGATAAAAATATTAAAATTTATATTTTTTGTAAATAATTTAAATAAAAAACTGAGTAAAATTAAATTATCCAAACCAATATTATTAAGTTTCAATTTGGATAATTGATCAAATATAAGATAAAAATATTAATAAATAAATTAATTAATTAAGTACTATATAAATTAGAATATTTATATAACATGAAATTATATTTTAAATACATTTATAAAAGATTAAAATAAAAATAATTATATTTTAAATAAATAAAAATTTTATATTATGTAATAAAGTTAACTTAAAAGAAAGAAAAAAGTTTCCAAATTTAATATAAATAAAAAAAAATAAATCAAATTTTTTTTTTATAAAATTAGAATTTAACTAAATGTATATTAAAATATATAATTTTAATATATTCCGATTTAATTTGATTTTAATCAATTTTTCATATATTCAAATTATAATTAAATTAAAAATTTGATTTAATTATTATTTTTTTAAATAAAATTGAATATATTAATAATAAAATTATAATTTTTAATTTGAATTAAATTAATTTGATGAATGTAGTTAATTTTTGTGCTGTTCAATGTAAAAGAATAGAGTCAAATCAAGTTCCAAGGCTAATAACTTGTCCAATTGCAAAATAGAGCTATGTGTAACCGTGATGGCGGGGTTCCACCAAGAGAAAGCTTTAATTCTTGGCCATACAAACATAAAACCTTCCTCGTGCTTCTTTAGCTGCAAAAATCATGGTTCCTGTAATGACACTTCTTTCCTTCCAAGCATCTTCCAAAAACTTGTTGGGTATATTAAATAATTTTAATATATGTTTTAATATAAATTTTAATAGATAATGAATTTTTATAATGAACATAATAGGTAAGAGTTTATTAACTGGTTTAATCCTAGTATAAACTTATATATATGCTAGCTGAGAACAACATGCTAGATATTTCAAATTAAATACCTAGGGTGTAATGCTTGGTATAGTAGACACCATTCTTGGAGTAAAAGTAAATTTTCGAGGGCAAGGTATCACCCTTAACCAAACTCATTATATTGAGAAACTACTTTCTAAATGGGGATACTGTCACACCCCAACTCCAGTGGTGCGACCGTCCTAGGATAAGAGTAGGCTTAAAACCACCATAAACCCGTACAACTCTCATATCTTGGATCTCATTTATATTACACATTCATATTAAATATAGATATCATACAATAATCATTTCTATGATCAATATAAACATAATTCATATCTTTCTTTTTATATCACTTCATAAATTTTCTCTTGTTCCTTACTGATCAAAAGATGCATCCCACATCACTAAGGAACAAGAGTAACCCAATAAATCATACATCAAAATATAATCATCCTCAATGACTAATTACGGAGCTCTAGAGTATACTCCCAATACATATTGTGTCATAATATCATTCAATAAATATACATAATCATATTTCAAAATAATTACAATGTAGGCTTCTTGGAAGAATAAGTCAAGAAGCTGGATCTTCTCTATTAGCTCCCTTACGAGCTACACTATCACCTGAAATCCACAGAAGATGAGTAAGCCTTCAACTCAGTAAGATATGAACATGCAGTAAGAAATGAATATGCAGTAAGAAATGAACATGCAGTAAGAAAAGAATACATATACATATATATAAATACATAATCTGCAAGAAACATTAATTTCAAGAGCATAGGTAAGAATTTGAATGTGGTTAGGCTTACAAAGAAACATAAGTGCTCATAATCGAATAGCACTATCAAATATCATGGTAGAACTACATAATGAGTCAGTAGCCATGCTACCTATCATAACAGAGTGCATCAATAGTCCTTCATACCTTATCGCAAACGCATGCTTGGCCAGACATATGCCTAAAGCTCGTGGTCCCCTCTAGGTGGAACACTGGTACAGTAATCCTACCAGCTAGGTTCCCAAAGTGCACGATGGACCAATAAATTTACTCTCATTGGGAAGAGCGTTCTATCCATAGGGTCATGTGGTTTCAATCTTACAAGAACATATTGGTCGCAAGACCATCAACATATATCATAATTTCAATCAAATTTAACAAGTAGAAAGCAAGTAAGAATCATGTGAACTTGATCCAAGAAAATTGACCAAGTCACTTACATCATATATATACATGAAAATCTCATGAACAATGGTGAATTTCGGTTTTGGAATACCAAAAACTGTTCAATTAATATTTCGATAATATATAATCTAGTATACAAGAATCATATGGGTTCACATTTAGAACATTTGGTCATATCATAAGAAATAAACAAATGCAATGTTCATACTTACCTCAACACAAATTTCTCTTGAATTTCCTTTAACAATCAGCTCAACACTTAACTCCTCAATTTCCTTGGTTTTCTCCTCCTAAGACATTTTTCCCAAATATTCAAAATTAGGATTTTCCTTAATCAATAATATTAAACATGATTCCTTAACATTTAACCATCTTAGAGTTTCTATTCTTAATTTCTAACATCAATTTAATTCAACTCTAACATCAATTTAATTCAACTCTTATAGAAAAATCTGCATTTAATTCGGATTTACTGTTCACGCTATTATTCATGACAGTCCATAAATTATGATTCCTCCAATATTAATTACAATGTATAACCTTAAAATGCTTGCAATAAATTCTATACACCCATAATTAATTATTCTAACTACCAGACTTAACTAATCTAAAAGAAAAATGAAATTTTGAAGAAATTTACATTATTTCTCCAACACTGAAATTCATAAGGCAATCTATTTAAAACTGATGATTTCTAACTTTAAATAGAATAATCTAAAGATCTAATGCATAAATTTTGAGTATTAATACCTTAGACAAGAAATGGAATTGATTTGAGAAGAATAGAAGAAGAACGAAGAAAAGAAGAAACAAAATCGTGAAGAAAATGCTACTGGACGCTGGGTTAAATAGGTCACTGCCCCAAAAATCTTGCTTGCCAGCTCGCCTCGGCAATGCTTCCTCGCATAAGCCAGCTCGCCATTCCCAGCTCGCAACTCCCACTTGGCATATGTCGCTTTGCATATGCTGCCTCGCCAATCTCTCCTCGCGAACTGCCACTTCGCACTTTTCCTCTTCTCATAATACCTCTTCGCATAATACCTCCTCGCCAAATTCCTTTTCGCCAACTTCCTCTTCGCCAACTTCCTCTTCGCGACTCTTCACCAACTTCCTCTACTCATATGCCACCTCGCATAGGACTATTCGCCAATTGCCACCTCGGCAATCTCTTTTCGCCACTTTGCTATCTCGCAAATGCCTCCTCGCATTTGCCAACTCACTAACACCAGTTTCTGCTGAACTGAAAACTTCCCTCGACAACTCTCACTTAACCCGCTCGCAAATGAGCTATAAACATCCAAACTTCCTGATTCTTTTTTTCCACTGGAAATAGACATACAGAGGCTCAACATATCCAAAATTCAATTCACACAGGCAACTACACAGACCATGGTGACTCTCTAAAAATTACCCAGACTTAGTGCCTAAAATCCATCCTAACAGACCTGAGAAATTCCATTCACCACTGAATTATACTTATCCAAAATTCCTGAAATTTTACAGCCAACAACACAACACATAAATGAACATTTCTCATGTTAACACCTTTAGCTCAAACTGCCTCAGTCATTCCTAGAAATTTTAAACAGACACAGACCTCCTGCAGAAATACTCAGCCAGACAAGTCCTGCTCAAGGAGACAACTCCTCACACTCACAGAATTTTATCAAGCCATTTTACAGAATTTTAAATGAGACAAAAACTCATAACTTTCATGTTTTACACTTTACCAAATTGTTTCTTTAAGATCCTGCAATTATCCTCATAAAATTCTGCAACCCAGAAATTTCTGAATTTCTCAAACATTCATATATTTAATTAATTAATTCTTCAAGTATACAATTTAATAAAAATACAACAAAAATGGCAGATATTACACATCTAAATTCTAGAATAAGTAATTTAGCCTAGCATAGTTAAAATACAAATTGAAAACTTTATTGAATTAATAGAATAGTTCAACATTGCTAAACAATTAAATTAAATAAAGATAAATAGAATTAAGAATGAAAATCTTCTCTATTCGCCAATATTTGAATTCGATTGCTAGCCCTTTAATTTGAAGTTCTTCCTTACTTTTCTTTAATATTTTCATCTCTAGATTTCTTAGAAAATTTTCCACTCTTCATCTCTTAAAAAAAATGAAGTTTTGAAAGTTGAATACTCATTTTTACCTAAAAACCACTAGAAACTAGGTTACTTTTCAAAAATCGGGTCAAGTGCACTCAAAAATCGGGTATCAATTTTTGAGTCTGTGTCTCTTTAATCCAAAAACCGGGTGCTTTGGTCAAAAACTGAGTACTGATTTTTAGAAGCAAATATTCTTCAAATTTATTTGATTTTTGAACCAAATATTTTCATATTTTCAATCTTGTCTTCCAACTTCAAAAATAAACAAAATCATATCAAATCTACACAAAATAAAATCAAATCAAATAAACTCATAATAAAATATATTTAAATTAACTTAAAAATACTACTAAAATAACACACATCAAATACCTCACACTTAAATATTTGCTTGTTGTCAAGCAAAATAAGAACTATATACACTAAGCATATTTAATTTTCTCATGCTTATGTTGAACAATTCTTCAAAACCTCAAGAAACAATATAATAAAGAATTTCAAATCAAACATCTGTTTTAAATTTAAAATAAATTTCATCTTAATCATGTTTTGAATAATCATGTATTAAACCAATTACAAAGAAATTAATGCATTTCAGATAGACGTATACACACTAAATATCTTTAAATACCTATTATCAAAAGATGTTAAATAAGATTACAAATCTCATAGGTATGTTAATGCAAACAATGTCTACTAATGGAATTCACAAATCAAAAGAGATCAATATGACTTTATTAAACTTGTAATGAGGTCAATAAGAGTAAATTAGCTATCCAAAAAAAAGTTAAATGAAAAAAAAAAGAAAGATAATCATGTCAAGTAAAATACAATTAAAAGCTTTTTTGATCCATCAATTTAAATAAAGGAAATTTTTCAAAGTTATGAGCATTTCATTTTAGGCATCATTCTTCTTCAAATTTTTCTTCTTTTAAACTCTTCATCCACCACAATAATACTTCAAGGATAGGCAAGATTTAATAATGAATTTTCCCTTTTTCTTCCTTTTTTTTTCTCTTTTTTTTTTTTTATTTTTTTTTCTTGCTTGCCCCACGCTTATTTTTCAACTTAGTGATACTTTTTATTTACCAAGAACAACACATTTCTTCATTGGCTCCTTTTTAGTAAGAACTTCAAAATTCCCCTATTCAATACTCAAATAAGTATTTTTAACAAAAAATCTAAACTTAACATTTTTATCTCACAAAAAAGGGTAAGGAATTAATAAGGTTATTAATAGAAAGAAAAGAAAGTTAAAAAAATAATAGAAGACTCAAATGGATAAACTAGGGATAAAATTTAATATAAGGGTGGATATAAATAATAGGGTTAAACAAACAATGCCTAAATCATATATCTCTTTTAAAGTAAATTTAAAATTTCGCCTCAAAAGTTCACAAAAATATGTTCTAAGATAGGTGAGGCAAATGAAGATATAAATTGTGTAGAAGCCCTTTATAAGTAAGCATACACAATTTCAATACAATCAATTTAATGCAAAACTCATCAAAACACAACTTTAATGAAATAATTTTTTTTTATCTCAGATAGTTGCCCAACCTAAAATATTTCAATAAATTATTCATAAATATCAATTATAATATATCGTTGGCCTTCATCAATTATTCAACACAAACATATTCATTAACATTCATAAAAATAAAGACAAACTAAAACTCCTCCCATACTTGCTATTGACATTGTCCTCAATGTCAAAGAGAAAAATAAAAGAAAGAAATACACCCTCTTGAAGAATCCACATGTGTACACTTGAAGTGCATTCTATTCCCTTTCTTCCTCTAAAATATTAAGAAATAATCTCAAAGCAATATAAGGGGTTAGTCACACAAGTAACAAAAAATAAAAGAAAATAAGATATTTAAAGTTTATAACATGGATTGCCTCCCAAAAAGTACTTCTTTGACGTCAATAGCTTGACGTTTTGGTAAGACCTAAATCAAAGAAGATCAAATAAAGGATAAACCATTCCTTTTAGCGCAATATCTCCCATGAAATATGATATGAGACATTGTCCATTGATCTTAAAATTGTCTGAAGTCTCATTTGAACTTTCAATACCTTCATAAAGGATAGTTTTTGCCACTTTAAATGGGTCCCACCATTTTGGGTTGAGCTCAATATTAGGAGGGGAGAGGTTTCAGTTCAAGAGTTGGAGCTTACTTTACTGAAAGAAGAGGAAGTGATTCACCTTTGTCTATTTCTTCAAAATTAAACATTTTCTAGAATGGCATAGGTGTGGTCGCTTCCAATGCACAAGCATATGCAACTACCCCTTCTTTCTTATCCTTTGAAGTTGCATTGTTGACTAGACAAGCTTCAAGAGGATCTTCAAAGTACTTTTTCTCAAACACCTCTTCAACCAACTCATCGATAATGTCAACACTAAAGCAATTGTTGGTGAAATTTCGATACTTCAATGCATTATCTATGTTGAACACTACTTCCTTATCTCCCACTCTCAAGGTCAACTTTCCTTGCTTCACATTAATCAATGCTCCAGCAATTGCCAAGAATGGCCTCCCAAGAATCATTGAAACTTTTATATCCTCATCCATATCCAAAACAACAAAATTCACTGGGATGTAGAACTTTCCACCCCTAACCAACACATTCTCAATAGTCCTGTAATATCTGCCATTTTGAAGTGTATTTGTTAATTTTTGTGTGTTTGGAAAATTTTGAATTTTAAAGGAGAATATTGGCAATTCTAGAATTTTTCATTTTTGGGTTACAGCAGGATTCAGTGTTAATCATTACTTGTTCTTAAAGACATAATTTAGTAAAGTGTAGAACATGACAGTTGTTAATTTATGTCTTATCTATAATTCTGTAAAATAATTTGGCAAAATTCTGTGTATGTGATGAGTTGTGTTTATTTGAGCAAGGCTGGTCTGGTTGAGAATTTCTACAGGGATGCAGTGTCTATTTGGAATTACTGGGAATGACTGATGCAGAATTAGTTGTAGTGGTAAACATGAAAAATGTTCCTTTGTGTGTTGAGATGATGCCTATATAATTTCAGAATTTTTGGATAAGTATATCTCAGTAGAGAGTGATTTGAAGCAGGGCTGTTCGGTTAGACTTTGAGGCAGGAGTCTGGGTGACCTTTGGAGGGTCA